>JAVTVY010012546.1:0-55920 GCA_036873755.1 Hanleya hanleyi
ACAGCAGTAAATAAAAGGATATTTTCAACGCCCTGGTCAATGTAGTAACATAAGGAGGTATACTGTAAGGATATCTGGAAAACGAAAACACACAAACACATAAAAGCACACATAAAAGCCACACACACATTCACTCGTGTACGGATATGGGGGTTGCGCATATCTATTGGAAGCCAAAATATAATGTGTATAGTACAACACAGCGAGTTACAGACTTTCCGAGAGATAATTTCATAACAGGCATCATTCCAAGCATGGACTAATATTTAACACCGTTTAAAAGCTATACGATAATGCAGGATAAGCATTATTCATTTACGCCGACATTTTCTTCATCGATAGTGGCAGAGATCATTCATGAAATGACGGCCTCGCCATACGATCCACATCGCAAAAGCTGCTCCCTAAGCATGCGCAGATCGATTTTGTCCTATAATACCGGAAGGCGACGCGCGACGCGCGACGGGAAGGGCGACGTCGCCCGCGACGTCGTGGGCGACGTCGCGTTTGAAAAGGGCGACGTCGCGTCGCGTTCTATCTCTTAACATTATAAGAACGCGACGGGAAGGGCGACGGGATGGGCGACGTCGCGAGCGACGTCGTGCACGACGTCGTGGGCGACGTCGCCCATCGCGTCGTGTTGATTAAAGCGACGCGCGACGCGCGACGGGAAGGGCGACGTCGCGGGCGACGTCGTGGGCGACGTCGCGTTTAAAAAGGGCGACGTCGCGTCGCGTTGTATCTCTTAACATTATAAGAACGCGACGGGAAGGGCGACGGGAAGGGCGACGTCGCGGGCGACGTCGTGGGCGACGTCGCCCTTCCCGTCGCCTGCGACGCGCGACGCAAAAATGGCCGAAATGGAACACCATACATAAGCGATTAATTGCGATAGCGGTTCGTTGTCTTTATTTCACGTCACTATTGCACTTTGAAATCCAAAATCAAGATGGGGGAAAAAAGATAAAAATGAAAACAAAAAAATTTGTGACTTGGAGTTTCGAACCCAAAAGTTGACGTTCCTTTGATTTTTAGTCCAACACTCTAACCATTCAACCACGAAGCAGCTACAATTTTTGTTTGCAGTAATCATGTTCGGAATGGCGGTGAACTCCACCCCTACAGAGCATTCCAATCGTTTTCATATATTTCTATATTAAGAAAATATGACACCGATTTTTCGGTATCATTTAGGACCAAACCCACCGAATATGGATATCTAAGACTCGTTTTGGTTAAAGGTGTCATATTTTGCATATGAAGGGAATTCCCTCTCGGAATAATACCAAAAATTGCAAAAACAAACAAATGCCTATTTTCTAAAACTTGTAATATTGTTTTGATAAATGTATTGTCGGTGAAAAGTCAGAATACAGAAATTCAGTATTTTCTCTCTCAAGCTAGTAACTTTTGAAGTAAACACGAGGAAATTATATTTTCGGTTTATAAACGCAACACACTAAGGAAGAAAATACAGTCAAACCGAACACCTCCTTTGTACACTCTCAGAAATATTCAGGTAAAAGGATTTTGGCTGAAATTCAGGACTGATTACCTGAATTTCAGGAAAAAGATCCGTGAATGACAGGATTTTCTCTGAAATTCAGGCAAATTTATCACCCTGATTAGTAAGTTCTCGACCCTATTCAGGTACGTAAAATCCCCTAAAATTCAGGTAAATTAGCTTCAATTCATGGTTGATATACCTGAATTTCAGGAAATTATCCCTGGACTTCAGATAAGACCCCTGAGATTGAATTGTGGATGTGCAACCTGATCTATTCAGGATTATTCCCTAAATATTTCTGAGAGTGTACACTACAAATACACTAAACTATTGGACATACATTGAAACTGTACATTTTCAACACTTGTCTTTATGTGTTGGAACACTATGCACTGGAAGATATGGTGGTTGATTTCGGTCGTTTTGTACCGTCGTATCTTAGCTCTGGTGATGTTCCTAGATCGACGACAATACGATGCGACGCTGAGACACGACACTTTGCGATTGAATAACAGAGCGATTAAAACTGTCATGCATAGCAGGACCATCGTATCGTTCCATCGAAGCTTATCCCATCATGTTGCCTTGATATCGCATCGTACTAGCTTACCATCTGATCAGCGAGTCCACTACATCCCCATCCCGATTAGGGAGGTATAGGAATTCAATGGACTTCCTGGTTTTTTACCCCTCAGCCCGAATGGGTATAGGGGTATTGTTGTGGGTCCGTCTGTCCGTCCGTCCGTCCGTCTGCCCGTACCATTTTCGTTAGCACTCCATATCTTGAAAACTACTGAAGGCAGGTTCTCAAAACTTCTATCCAGTACAGAATGTATTTTGTAGGTGTGCCTTTTGTATCTTTTGGGTTATTGATATAGTGGAATCATTTTATAGACAATTTTTAAAACAAATTTTATGAATTATGCTTTGGTCAAATTCTACTGACAATCGGGAACCCTCGGGTAATGGAATGGTCTTTGCTGAATGAGGTACCCGATACAACCCGAATGAAAACTGCTCCAAGAATAATTGAAGGTAGTTCTCCAGCCCGTTTCATATGTTTCCCTTTCCATCAGTCCTTTCTCTCCATTCTGCTTTCAAAATATCAACAGAATATTGCCCGCTTTGTCCCTGAATACCAAATTATCCTTCCTTTTATTTCCGAATGATCAATGCTCTCCCCGAAATACCAGGGGACATAACCCATGCATGGCCAACCCGTAATTTTTTTCTCAAGGATTGATCCGCCTGCGAATGTAGTCCAAGGTAGTCCAAGGTTTGATCTCCACAAGTTTTTGACGTAAGGTTTGTGATGATATCATTTATAAGAATTGCTTAATGTGAAATTTCATCACTAACACGTCTTGATAACCTTTGTAGTATAAGTAGCAAGTTCAGGTATCCATACGCGCTAAAACCCCTATTGCAGACTTCATTTATTTATGTGACAACCAGCAGCCGATGCAGCAGCCGGAACCACGGAAATTCGAGGTGACGTAGTTCATTTTCTTTATCTCACGCCTTCGAAATAACCAGTTACTCGCCATGGCCTGTATCTCTAGATTGAAAGTATTAACGAGTTATAGACGTGACTGTTAAACGAGAAATCAATCTCGCAAGTATCTATATTCGCGCCGAAAAAAGGCGCCATTTTTCATTTCATGACGAACAGAAATCTTTACCGGTACTTTGAGGTGACGTACGTCTGTTTTCTTGATGTGACATATTAAATTGAACTAGCGACTTACTTGCTAGGGGTTATATCTTCAGATGTAAAGTATAAACGAATTATGAGACGTTTTTGCTGAAGGAGAATTAAATCTCTAAATCGAACTTGATAACGAAAGTGCGACAGGCGCAATTTACAACAACAACAACGACCACGTGCGTGATCATTTTGGTTCCGACTTCTTCAAACGTCCCAAAGCTATTCTGTTTGATAAAAGCTAACTGAAACTACCTTCCAAAGGAAATTTCAAATATATTTGATGGAACCCTATAGCCATACTTGGACTTCGTCGGGCTCAGGCGGGAGGGGGGGGGGGGGGGGGGGCAGAAACTATAAGCAAAGCTTTTGGCTGGTTGGTTAAATTTTTTTTCCTGTTTAGCATCATTTTTTTTAATAAATCTGGGTAGGGAGGGAGGATTTTTAGTGGCCTGTGTGGATAAAATTATCACTAAATCTTGCCTTAATAGTTGGGTTTCTGTTCTGAATAAAGTAGCTTGCATCCATCGTCCTTCTGCTCTGTTGTTTGCCTTTATAATTGGAGATTCAAAACGTTGGTTGGTAACAAGTAGTATAGTCTACCGGTTCAAAGTCATATTTTCCAGTGAGGTAACTCTTGATGCCTGTAAAGCGTCCGACAGGGGGCGCCACCAGCTCAAGAGACCAAAAACTACCTCCAACACAGAAGAGTTCCAATGGGGAGGTAACTCTTGATGCACTTTTGTGATTTTTGGCAAATTCCGGGTTATCTTCCCTGATTCGAACATTTGCATATTAAATCTATACGGGAAAATGCCTGTATGGGGTATGGATGGTCCGATTGGGTCGTATGAGGTATCAATGTGAAGCATCGGTAAAGGCGCATCTGATGGGCTGGGTGTCGGGTTGAAATATTGTCATTCTGCGCATGCGCGGTAGACCAAGGGTATGGAAGTAGACGTTTTGGGGACTAGGTGGGCTACTATTGGTCCTATGGAGTCGAGTGAGGTATCAATGTGAAGCATATGTAAGGGGGCATCCGACAGGGTGGGTGAGGGGTTGGAATATCGTCATTCTGCTCATGCGCAGTAGACAAAGTGTATGGAAATAGACGTTTTAGGATCTAGGGGAGCCCCTAATGGGCCGATGGAGTTGTATGAGGTATCAATGTGAAGCATATGTGAGGAAGCATCCCCTGGACTAGTGTCTCGGCCGTTGTCAACATTCTGCGCATGGGCAAACAGGGAATTGTGGGAAAAGGGTATTGGAAATAGACGTTTTGGGGTCTAGGGGAGCCCCTCATGGGCCGATGGAGTCGTATGAGGTATCAATGTGAAGCAGTCGTGAGGGAGCATCCGCCTGGACTAGTGTCTCGGCCGTTGTCAACATTCAGCGCATGCGCAGACAGGGAATTGTGGGAAAAGAGTATGGAAATAGACGTTTTGGGTCTTGGTTGGCCACTAGTGGTCCTATGGAGTCGTTTGAGGTATTAATGTGAAGCATTCGTGAAGGAGCATCCGACAGGGTGGGTGAGACGTGGAACTGACGTCATTCTGCGCATGCGCAGTAGACAAAGTGTATGGAAATAGACGTTTTGGGGTCTAGGTGGGGCCCAATGGGCCGATTGGATCGAGTGAGGTATCAATGTGAAGCATATGTGAGGGGGCATCCGTCTGGACTAGTGTGTCGGCCGTGTTCGACATTCTGCGCATGCGCAGACAGGGCATTGGAAGGAACGTTTTGAGACCGAGGCGGGTCTCTAGTGAGCCGATGGGGTCGATTGATGTATCAATGTGAAGCATATGTGAGAGAGAATCCGATGGGCTGGGTATGGGGTTGGAATATCATCATTCTGCGCATGCGCAGTAGACAAAGTGTATGGAAATAGACGTTAAGGGGTCTAGGTGGGCTCCTAGTGGGCCGATTGGGTCGAGTGAGGTATCAATGTGAAGCACGTGTGAGGGGCGTCCGTCTGGACTAGTGTGTCGGCCGTGTTCGACATTCTGCGCATGTGCAGACGGGGAATTGTGGGAAAAGTGCATTGGAAGGAACGTTTTGGGACCGAGGTGGGTCTCTAGTGGGCCGGTGGGGTCGAGTGAGTTATCAATGTGAAGCAGTCGTGAGGGAGCATCCGCCTGGGCTAGTGTGTCGTTCGTTTTCAACATTCTGCGCATGCGCAGTAGACAAAGAGTATGGAAATAGACGTTTTGGGATCTAGGTGAGCCCCTAATGGTCCAATGGAGTCAAGTGAGGTATCAATGTGAAGCACACGTGAGGGAGCATCCGACTGGGTCAATGTGGTGTAGGAATATCGTCATTCTGCGCATGCGCAGGCAGGCCGTAATATGGAAATAGACATTTTGGGGCCGATATGGACCACTAGTGGTCCAATTGGGTCGTGGGAGGTGTCAAAGTGAAGCTTGTGGGGTAGAGTCAGGATGGCGTGTTTTTGTTGCAAGTCGCGTCAATCTGCGCATGCGCAGTTGGGTGTAGTAAGTAAATTGATCATTTTGGGGAAGTGAAGGAAGGTATTTGGTGTAGAGATGGACCACTATTGCTTCGAATGCATCGTGTGAGGTGTCATTTTGTAGCTCTCTGGGTGTAAACCCCGATTTCATACTGATACCTCACTCGACCCAATCGGCCTACTAGGAGCCCACCTAGACCCCAAAACATATATTTCCATACACTTTGTCTGCTGCGCATGCGCAGAATGACGTCAGTTCCACGCCATCGGATGCTCCTTCACGAATGCTTCACATTGATACCTCATACGGCTCAATAGGACCACTAGTGGCCAACCAAGACCCAAAACGTCTATTTCCATACTCTTTTCCCACAATTCCCTGTCTGCGCATGCGCAGAATGTTAACAACGGCCGAGACACTAGTCCAGGCGGATGCTCCCTCACGACTGCTTCACATTGATACCTCATACGACTCCATCGGCCCTTTAGGGGCTCCCCTAGACCCCAAAACGTCTATTTCCAATGCCGTTTTCCAACAATTCCTTGTTTGCGCATGCGCAGAATGTTGACAACGGCCGAGACACTAGTCTAGGGGATGCTCCCTCACATATGCTTCACATGGATACCTCATACAACTCCATCGGCCCATGAGGGGCTCCCCTAGATCCTAAAACGTCTATTTCAAAGGTCAAATCGTGTGAATCGGTCCTTTCTCTACTACTGGTGTCCCTACATTGGACCGAGCCAATGCCGCCTTTCTATGCCACTGTCTCCCTGGACTCCGCGAAGCGCCATGTCGTAAGCAGACCTGGTACTCTGCCCAATCACACTATTCTTACACCGGGTCAACTGCTGCTCGATATATCCTCTTGCTATTGAGTGCCAAGCGCGAAAGCCGGGTTGGTCCCTATACTGTGCAAAAGGTACTAAAAACTGAACCAACAAATATGCTTATATATATATATATAACCAATATCGTGAACTTACTTGGTTATACATGGCACTGAAATGGATCTAAATGGGGCCACTGGTTCTGAATTAGGTTCAATTAGTCCTACCAATCTACACTGATTATTTTCAATACCGTATACTATGTATATACACGCACGCGTCATCGTTGACGTAAGTTGTAAGAGAACTTGTTATGCAGTTAGTCCTTGGATTTGTCACGGCTGGGTATTGATCCAGTTATTCACTGAATCATTACCGAGTTCACAGATCCGTCTGGGGCTCATGTGTTTGTCTTCGATACCATATCAATATTATGTAACAGCAACCCCAATCACATGAGCATTTTAGATCACAGCGATCTGATTAATGTGTTATATTATTAAAGTCAGTGTGAAAACGCGTACATTGTTTCAGGTTGAAAAGATTAGACGGATTTTCGTTCCGCATGTTTCTTGCATTGAAGCGCGCTGTATGCCAACCAATATGGCAAGTCGTTTATTTATTCGTTAATTTTTGATATAAAAAAAAATCATATAAAAAAAGTTTTATATAAAAATATAAACCTTTATTTTTTTTATATAAAGAATCTTTTGATATAAAAAAAAACAACAACTTTGTTTTGTATCGATATAAGGATTTCTTGATATCGAAATAAACGAATAAATACTAGAACGGCGCACGTTTACTTTGAATGGATTCAAAGGATTCAAAATAAAAGGATAAATACCAAAACGGCTTGCCATAAATTTTGCCGATTCAGACGAAAACATCGGGAACAAGAATCTATTTAATTGGTTTAACAAGGAACAGTAGACTTGTTTCTACATTTCAGGTTCAATGAGAGCGCACAGAATATTTCAATTATAATACGATAATCAGCTCACCGTCATGGGCGTCGCCAGAATTTATTGAGAGGGGGTCGTTACCCACGCTCAGTTATCAGACGACCAACGCCTCCAACGACCCCTCTATAGCGACGCCGACTTGATGCAAAGGAACCCCTCTGTTTCAAGACTTGCTCCAAAGTCAATTACCCCAAATCGGACTCCATGTGAGTACGGAATATAGCAATAAATTACATAAATTGAAACAAAAATCCACAAAAGTAAATGGCTTTAGTTGACAACAGGTTTATTTATTTAAGGAATGTTTATGACAATGACCAATGTATTTCAACAATCTACAGATTTATATTACTCATCAGTTCAACAGTTCGATTTGCTAATCCAGAGCACCTTGCAGGAAACGGTCGACAAGTCAGCAATTATCACAGTGAAGTGTCAGACAGATTGATTTTTATGGGTCATTACGAAGAGATTAAATATACTACCGCAGTACATACATACATTCATACAGGTTTACATGACCATTTACAAAATCGTGAATTTCGTATTTCACCGACATTAGTCGTACACAGTTTCATGGTTGCCTTAACTTTTGATTTAATTATCGCGGTTGATTTGGTGAAATAATTTCACCGGAACAGTTCGACGATTTGTATTATGCCTGATAGATTGTCTTTTCGGACTGTTTTTTTTTTCGTTGCTTTTTGCGCACTTTTGCAACAATTCCGAAGGAATTCAGGTTACGTTGGGCTTCTGATTACCGGCATTTGATATTTGACGGAAATCTCCCTGTACATGCGCACACTATAACATCCGAACCGGAAGTAACAGATTCAGCAACACGGCTGGATGAATCACTAGAACTGGAAGGCTTGTACAATAAGACCAGACGATAAACCGGAAGTGCAGTTTCTGTCAGCTGATTGGTTAGCTGGGCCAAAATCAACCAACAGGAAGTGGAAATCACAGAATTTGATTGGATGTTTGTTATTGTGCAAATCACCCATGAACTAGTAAACACCTATAGTTTGTCATGGCTGTCATACAACCTTCCTTAGATAATCGTCTACATTTGTAAAATTTCAATGTCACCATTGCTATACTTTGGTCCAGGTACCGGTTCATGTTTTCACCATAACTATTTTACTTGCAATTTAGCAAACATTGCACTGTTCAATGGAGACCATGACCACAATCAGTGTTTGTACTCCGCACATGCGAGCATGCGCTGTTCAATATTCACCAGTATCACGGTATGCCTGATTAGTGAAGATGCTTAATCACTAGATTAACAGTTCGTAATGTTCCGCTTAATGACACCCTTATAGTATGACACATCCCTTTGAACGTGGTGGTTTTTCTTCTTCCGGTTTCTGAAGTTCTCCTCCTTTCTCTAGTCGGATAATTTCTTCAACACCTTTCCTCATTTCCTGTATAGCCTCGATTTCGCTCAGACCCAGACGCCGTTTGTTGGAGATGTCGTACACACCGCCGACACTCTCCGTGTGTTCTCCGTCAATACCCCTGGCTTGTAGATGAAGTTTATCACAAATCTCCTTAAACTCCGGCATGGCCGCCACTTTGGGAATCTTGATGTGGACGCTGGCACGAAGAGCCGTCCCCAAGTTACTGGGACAGAAGGTTAGATAACCCAGTTGAGGTAAACGAGCAAAGTCCAATTTCTTTTCCAGTTCTTTGATGCCAGTAACTAGTCTCTTGTAAACTTCTGCCAAATCGCCACCCTGTTGCATAGAGATGATTCTGATATGGTCCTCCTCGTTCACCCAAACTAAGAATGTTTTGGCATCATTAAAGAATATTCCCCGACCCACGGGCCAGTCGTTATAACCCCCAGCGGCCTTGAGGAACCGGTCACTGTCGGTGAACAGGAAGTGGTCATCTGTCAGTTGTTTCTGTGTTTCCGGTGTCATTCCATCCAGAGGGTAGTACGTTCCCTTAAGATCGCCGGTCAGACCTTCCAAAACTTCCCGGGTTATTTTCTCCATCTCTTCTCTCTGTTCTTTGTTCAGAGCGGGAGGGAAGCCATAACTCGCGTGACTTCGGCCCACTCGCACTCTCGTGGACACGATCATCTCGCCTGAGGGGTCAAGGTCACCGAAACCTAGTTTGGCCAAATTTCCAAAATCACATTTCGGGTGTTTCAGTTGTTTCACTTTATGATAGTCCAAAATTACCGGATTCAGAAGATCAGCAAACACTGTATACCCCTCGGGGTCACAGGCGTACACACCAACCCCGCTCTCCGGGTTCTCTGCTCCGGACCGGATACATTCTGCGAGGGTACCCCCAAATTTGGTCTTTTTGTCTTTCACCTTCTCATATACCGTCTCGGTACAATGCTTTTTCAGCAGAGAATTGCTGTCTGTGGTGTTAAGTTTCTCCCAAAGTGTATCTAACTCAGCCATGATTGTAAGGTACTGGTAAATTTCTTCTCGCTGGTCCACAAACTGTTAATACGAATAAGGCAATTCGATATTGTGTACCGTTATACTTTGCTGGCAGTATATAAGCCTGAACGTCGTTAAGGGCTTTGTTTTGTATCGACATACGACCCTTTATCTCCACCTAGTGATGATTACGTTTCTATTGTGGCTTAGTGGTGTTTCCCTGGGAGAAATATAATACGTAGGTTAACAAAAGAGACCAAGGGTGGCCTGCCGGTTTGTATTGCCTTCACGGTGAACAAATTTAAACACGTACAGCCCTGAAATAGTTAATTCGGCGACCCATGTTCGTGCCCATTTATTGTCAGTTGTCAAGTCCTAGAAATATGTGTTATAACTAAACCGTGTATATGGCACACTTACGTTATGTCTGTATTTTGTAAAGGTGGAATCGTTCGAGATATGATTGAAAACAGACACAGTATAAGTTTAACATATATGCATAACAATTTTTGAATACAGAATGAATTAGCCTGAAATGGGACGTCTTCCTGGTATCTTATACAAGTCAAAAATAGCATTATATAATAACAATAATAGACCACCACGAAGCGTTACAGTATACAAAGGTAAATTGCACAAATGCAGTAATATATACAAGTTTCAGATCTCAGTTGTGAGATATTACATTTTTTTTTGCATTAAACATCTGAGAACAATAACATGGACAACAACAGTCCCACTTGGTTAACCGGGTTGGAACTTAAACAAGGGAAACAGCAAAAACGTAGTCTCGTTGCAAAATGCTGCGCTTCCACAATCTCATTGCAAAGAAACGCCATCTAGTTGTCAATAGTGCCTGGCGAAGTGGACATTTTCAACGGCGTTGGTTTGTTAAATTGTGTCTGAAAATAATATCTGTCATAAAAATCTCCTTTCCCACGAAACTTTGATATGTTTACAAGATCTGTCCACATCAACAATGTGCTTGTGAAATGTGATGATCAAAAGATTATTTATATACGAATATATACGACCTGAAACTGTTTCGCAAAAATCAAAAACATAAAATTATGCATTATTATTCCCCAGGATACGCTGGGATCGCTTTCAATGATATAGTTATACGCCTGTTGATTGTTATAATAACTTATATCTGTTAAAATCTTTTGAAAACGGCGGAGAGAGTCATATTTTTGAAAACTTGCGGAAACGCAAACTCACTGGTATATGGAAACGTAGTCTTGTTGTCATGTATATTTGGACAATGCTGTGAAAGTTGCACAGGCTATTCTAATATAACGGGGAAATAGTTGTTATTTGCACTGTTTTAATAGTGATAAAGTCTCAGTCCTTAATAACCACGTGATGTTCGAATGCACCATATTGGCTAGTCAAGTTTTCATGTCTTCGTTCGTTCCGTCACTCAGTCATGCTTCCTCTATGCCGGTATTCCATTGCATGTACATCCCAATCAATGCTGCATGGGCCGTACGCCTCTAACCGGAAACAAAACAACCCCTTCCCAGGGTCTGTTCGTTAATTTTGTTACGGTTCGACAAACAGTTTGATACCGCGAGCACAGGAGCTCGTTACCGTTGTTAATTGGTTAATTAGGTTGATTACAGAGGGGAGGGGGGTCGAGGTAGGGAATAATCCGATTATTCCCTACCTCGGCCCCACTCCCCGCTATAATCAACCTGCGTATTTCCTTCACAAATAGTTATTGTCCAAATGATCGACAATCAGCTACCAGGGTATATTTAATACCGGTTTTCTTAAAAACTGTGAACTGATAGCAGGTTGGATAATAAAAATTAACTGTTTAAATTTGCATGTAATTTTTTAGGCAACTTTTTGTGTTTCCTTCTACTGAAAATCATTTCCGCTGTCTAGACGGATAAACGGATAAATGAATCTGTCCTCGGTCTCCTGTTTTTCAAGCCATCTCCTCGACATCTATCCCGTCGAATTATTTGTTCATCAAAAGTATGCATTGTTAACGGAATAGTACATGTAACTTGCCAATATGCGGCTAAATTGAAGGCATTAGAGGTTTGAATTTGAAAGCACATGTCAACCTGCGGAGTTATTAATTGCATCATTTAGCGTTGAACTACGAGATTTCGTTTCTCATGTAATTTAATAAATCCCCATAATTAATAGCTTATATGTTGTATAAACTATCGCAGATTAGGCATAGATTGAACAAAAACAAATAAATATGACCACAGAATCCCTAGAATGATTAAACCTCCGAATATCTGTTTGAACTATATACATGTACTCTCTGACTCTTTCTCATGGATGAAAACTTGCTGGGTTCCGTGGAAGACACAATTCCTCGTGTTTTACCTTCTGTTTGTTTGCACTGACGCCAAAATGCGCCGAGTCCAGGTCTGTCTCGGACATGTTTTACCACAAGAATGCTTTTCTTTAGCAACGAGATTGGGGAAACGTAAGTTTTGCAACGAGACTCCGTTTTGGCTCTCCCCTTGTTAAAGTATGGAAAATATAAAGCCATCGACATTACTCTAGCAGTAAAAACACACTCTTTGATATCTTGACACCATCTGGGCCTACACTGAGATAATTATCAATGAACCGTATCGGATATATGGTGATCTGAACAAGCATATTCATTATATATCGAGGTGAACGATTTGGTCCTGGTTCGTGATTTAGAATAATACGTAACACAAGGCCTGTGACATGAGTTTTATAGACTGTGGGACTCTCTGTTAAATCTAGATATTAACAGGAGGGGGTCCAATACTATGGGCTAAACGAGTTTTAGGAATTGCCGAGGTACATACTGGGGGCAGAATGTCTCATTTCATACATGTAGACGATCTCTTATACATAGAGGATCTATCATTTTTTATTGAAACAATGGGAAGGAAGAAGACATGAAGTGAGGAAAATTAGAGTTACTCTCAATAAATTCCTATATATAATCTACGTCATTTCTCTGTATGCATTAGTCACGATATTTCGTCACTAAAATGGCAATTGAGCAACATAATAACAGCATACTGTGTACTGACTGAGTGTGGAGTGAAGATGGGGGGGGCTGTCTCCGAGTATGAACATTTTACAAGAATTCCCAGTTCTCTCAATTTTGCAAGGGAAACAACTCTGGTCCAAACCTGTACATTTACAGACTCGAGCACGAATAACAATATTCGCACCATCCAAATCTTATAATAAATGAAATCCTTTCTGATCCCTCATTGGGGAGCATCGTTAGGATATTACTTTTTAAAGATTAATTTAAGTGATATTGGATGGTGTGACGAAATGTTATCTGACTCCCGGACACAGCTGGCTCTTGTTTGGTTAATTGGGGTGAGCTGGGCGTTGGGGAGCGTGGGGGGTTGAGGGCGTAATGTAAGATTATTACAATCAAGACCGCACTGCGGTGGTCTAATGGTTAGAGCTTCGGCCTCGTAAGCGGTAGGTACTGGGTTCGATCCCAGGCCGGGTCATACCTAAGACTTGAAAAATGGAACTTGTTGCTCCCTCGCTTACGCTCAGCATTAAGAGGATAGAACAAGGACTGGTTCGCTCCGTGTCAGTATAATGTGGCTGAGTGGGGTGTCATATCTGCCTACGGCATGATATTTCAGTGGGACAGCACTATAAAATGGCAGCATTAGATCTGCTCTGTTACAAGTAGGTACCCCTGCCCCTCCCCCTCACCTCCCTTCCCTTCCCCGTCGTGATATAGCTGAAAAAATGTTGAAAGCGACGTTAAACCCTATTCACTCACTCACTTATTACAATCAGAAAACGTATTTACCCCCCACTGAATTGCCATCATCACTGAATGGTCGCTTGATTGGAACAGACTATAAAGACACATTATAGACAGGGAATTGTTTTTGTTTTATTAGGAAACAGTTAAAATGTCGAGGATCGGGTAACTTCTGATGTTGCCTGGTGCCTCAATGCAGGGTAGAAATATGGACTGGTCCTTGGCATAAACCTTGGGTTAAAGCGGAGACAATAACCCTCCTGCAAGTAAAGCTGTTAAAATGCGGCCGTGATGTCATTAGACTATTAAATTCATGACCTGGGCACTCTGAACACCAAATTCCATTGAAATCAGTAAGATGCTACATAGCGACAAATACGATTGGGGGGCGGGGGGAGAGGGGGGGGGGGGTGTGGAGCTATGATAGGATATTAATTTATTAAGATTGGGTGACAGGTATAACTCGCTGACCCTACAGGAGGCCTCTTGTCCTTTACAAAATCCATCGATCATTCACTGTCCCCAGTGTTATCCAGAAAACAGTATTTTGATAAGAAAATCAATATTCTGAGTTCCAAATCTAATTAACCTTCCATACGAGCTTACATTCTGTGAAAACGGGGATTAAATAGAACGGATAGTGACTACATCCCACGTGTCGCATCGGGTTTTCGCGTCATTCAAGCGCATGGCACGAACATACGCTGACACATCTGTACGTAGGGGTGAGGTAACAAGTGCTATATCTGTATAGTCGGAGTGTGGCCGAAATGATCACAGATGATTGGTCCGTGGAACACCACGTCGGCGCTGTCACAAGCGTTGAACGAAAGTAGTAGTAAAAGACAATCTTTTGTCGTATTTATCGGGAGATAACTCTTGCATGCGGAGTCACGCCGAGTTAATGTCACTTCCAGGTCATAGGTCACATCTAGGACAAAGGTCATTTCCGGGTCATAGGTCACTTCCTGCGGTAATGCGATCATTTCCAGTTCAAATCCCCGCGAACAGTAAGTAGTCCCATGTCGAGGTCCATACGCGGGTGGTCGCTTCGCCTGAATCTCCGGGAATGGCCGGTCATCTTCGGGAATGTCCAGAGGGCAATTGGTCATCGAGGTCAAGGGTATAGCTTCTAGGTTATAATCCCCATGCATAGCCATACAACGTGAGAAGGGGAATCCCCGTGGCCCCAGCGGGAGTCGAACCGGCACTTCACGCCCCAAAGGCGGGCACGTTATCCACTGTACCACCAGTCTGACCATACTAGGCAATGGTATAGGCCCAATCGGGAACCCACTCATGGACAGTTTCGGTATGGAGTGTGGCACCTTATTTTTTCTGTCTTACGCTGTACAATACGATGGTAGGGGTCTTGTGGCCATTGGGTGACTTTCGTTGAAAAGTTCTGACTGCGCATGCGTGGCCACAGGCAGACAGGGTTCGTGGTGGACCACTATTGGTCCGAAAGGGTAGTGTAAGGTGTCGTAGTGAAGCACTCATGGAGTAAGAGGAGCATCCGACTGGACGGGTGGGTCGTGGAAATGCCGTCCGTCTGCGCATACGCAGATAGGAAATTTGTGGGAAAAGGGCATTGGAATGGACATTTTGGGTTTGAGGTGGACCAATAGTGGTTTTCTCTGGGTATTCTTGCATTTTGAGGCGTTTACTCCATCAGACGTCCACGATGCTCATCTATTAACGTCAGATGAGTTGTTTGAGCTGATCTGTCATCACAGCTTCCGAGCTAGCGTATCTAATCCCGCTTAAGCCGGTGCTAGGGGCCATGTGGATACTTCATAGTCTCCGCATGAACAGCTGCAATCAGCGCGGCGGAGATACTAAGGCTACGTCCGAGAATCTACCGTATTCTGAGAATCCACCGTATTCTCGGGTCTGAATGTTAGGCGCCGGGGGATGTTTTCCTGTAGAGTCATATGATTGCTTTTTAGTCGCCAGACGTCGTCAGTTTTCCCCACATCTTGCATATCGCTCCAATAGACGTATATAGATTTGCCCTCTAGTAGGTATATTAGGGTATGTTCTACCTTGCCTAGTATGGTCTGATGGTGGTGCAGTGGATAACCCCTTCTCTCGCTGTATGGCTCTGCATGGAGATTATAACATAGAAGCTATAACCTTCACCTGGAAGTGACGTCATCTCCGCGTGACTCCGCATGCAAAAGGTATCTCCCCATAAATACGACAAAAGATCGTCGTTTACCACTACTAACGAGGACACACCTCCAACAATGTTGAAAGGAAACTATCGCGTGCCCCATCACAAAATAGAAAACACATTTTTTCCCTGTGAACAGCCACCGATTTTATTTCTTTCAAAGATGTTGAACTCTTTCATCGCAATAAACTGTGAAACGAAGCAGTATGAGTTGTCTCCCTCGTCAATAAACGGCAAAACAGCTCATAATTATTTCAATTTCTGGGCATACTACCGAGCTAAGGGAATTTTCCATTTCATTACATAATATAATTACCCTTAACTCATTGACTTCATTCACCGTGTATTTTGCTCCATGTCAGCTTCCCCAAGCATTAAATCACACGTCCGCTCCATTTAAACGAGCCAATGGAATTATCTGTATGACTTCATTCACTGTGTATTTCTCCCGATGTCAGCTTTCCAAGCATTAATTCACATGTCCGCTCCATTTAAACGAGCCAATGAAATTATCCGTATTTAAATATTTTGACCTGGGAACCACAGAAACTAGACATATCAGTTATCGTCATGAGTACCTATATAAGGAGACCAAGATGCCTATATTGGTAACTACACCGTTCAAGTGTTTCAGATTTTGAATTGAATGTTGGCTGTTACCCGTAATAAAAACGAGAAAAGTTCCTTGGACCGATGATGTAAGAGCAAAATAGTGACTTGGCTCCAACTTACGTGATAGTCGTGATCTCGCTATCACGAAAGCATGACTCTCTGTTGAGAATGTATTGGAATATCACGAGGTAATGTGATAGCTGAAGAGATCATGTGACTACCCCCTGTCCCAGTAAATAAATCCCAGCTGGTTTGTTTGATTTATCACACAATAAAGATAGCCTGATGTCTGAAACTTGTCAAGTCAAACCTGCATCCGGTATTTGTTCTGCCAAATATGGTTGCACAAGATCAATAAGTAGAACTCGTCAAAACAAAAAATACTTTTCGAGATAGAGAATTTCTAGGTTAACCCCTAGATCTTCGTTCGTCGTGTTGTTTTTAAGTGAAGCTGGACACGTCGATCATCAAGGAGGGGCGTCAAAATAGAGTTCTCCACCCAGGGGAGATAATCCAGAGATAATTTGAACATTCGAATCGGATTAACCCCTTCAACGGGTTGTTTCCAATGACAACCGGTACTCACCACCCCTGACGTCAGTTCCATCTGCAGTGGGTCGATCCACAATAGCGTTGACTTTCAACTGGCTGATTCTAAAACAAACTCTTATATCACTGGGACTATACAACTTAAACATTCGAAGCGTTTGTGATACCGGTATTATATTTCCATGGCTCGTAACAGATTTGATTATAAGTACATTCGACATAAATTTGGGATCCATAATGTATAATTTGCCGATCGACGGTTCATGCGTCCGCGTTAGTGGTTTGATTTTGAGTCATGCGTGCCACGCGATTCTGGCGCGTCACATCTGGAGATTCATATGAAATTCATGCATGTTGTAGTATTCCGAGCGTACAATCGGTCTCTTTCGTAGATTTCCTTTCGCCAGTCCCGATTGGTTTTATAACTGAGAGCTGTAAAATGCTTCCACCAATACAACCTGTAACCATCTGGGTCAGCCATACCGTCGGTTAGACAGACCCTGGGAGCGTACATATCCATTTTCCAGCCTACTTTCGGCAACTATATTCCCAGAAATCAACACCACGTGATGTCGTCAGCCAATCAGCTAAACTCTACCGATGTAACTCGCCATGCATTTTCGGGTCATGTGATGTCATACTTGTTCAAAATTACAGATCTGCAACACCTCTTGGGTGATACGAAAGTTATTCATATCTCTATATTTTGTATTATGTTTCAGAAGTGGTATGAAAAACCTGTAATTTATCAGATTTCTCGAGCCTGTTCTCCGCCGGATGAAGACCGAACAGTATATACGGAAAAATATCGGATATGTCTTCGCAATAATGGGTACACACGATTCGCAAGCCATCTTATCGATGGCGAAGTGTACGCAAATGTCACCAGTAATGCGCGAGGACAAATGAATTGGCCGAGCAGTCGGGTGAATGCGTAGAGGGCGACAACTCTTCGAGGCATCTCTGAAACGATCTGAAATAATTCTGAATGTTGGCGTAAGATGAGTACATCCACATAGCATTTCTACAGGATAATACTCCCACGGTGTTTGGGTCATAAAATATGCCTCAGCCAGGCCATTCTTCTCTAATTCTGTTTTAAAAATGGATTGCGACCATAATATAAAATAATATTAAAAAATCTCGTTGATTGAAATATTATGCATATCGAGCATTTTGATTAATTTCGAAATATGCATTTTCAGATTCATTAATAATTTAGCCAATTTAATATGTGTTATTTTTATTAAATTTAGGAAGTTATTAAATTTTATCCGCGGTTAGAAAATAAAAATGAAAATGAAATGAAACTATCAGACGGACACCCCCCCCCTATCTCCACCCTCTTAAGTCCCAAGTCTCGTTCATTCATATATAGCCGGGCATATCATGTTGCGCTGATCGGTAGACAAGTTCACGTTACACTTTAACAGTAAGGTACATGTATGAGGGTACATGTAGCTTATCGTGTGCACCAGGCCTACAGTACATTCAAGGAGTATTGTGCTGCAGAATGAACTATTCCGCTATCTCACTGTATTAGTCTCCAACACTGTACGTCCTAAAGGCCTAAACTAACACACTGTATGGTCTAAATGTATGGCACTTTATATCGACCCTTCACATAGAGTGCTCAAGAAGAAGTCAATGGGAATTTACTGTAGATCTTTATTCGATACACCGTATAAATGGCATGAAAAGCGCTGAATAGACACATTCTTCGTTTCCGGGTTTGCTGGGTTGCACATGTATATCTCGGGAGATTATTTTTACCAGAAATACGGTAGCCTGTTTAGCTCACACTGTCGAAGAGCACATCAATTAAACCATGTAGGCTCCATGATCAGACCGAACAACCATCAGAATTTCGGATATTCGGATGTATCACGGATATACTGTGCATAGATCCGTTCAGATTCCCGTTAAGGGTTTGATGAGAGAGAAGCTTACACTGAAAACACTTGTCAATTTCTGATGAAAATATACAGTCCATATTTTATAATTGGTAGTCAGTGAAGCGAGTGTTGTTGTTGTTGTTGTTGTTGTCGTCGCACTGTATTTTGGAAAATCCGGAAAAGCGTATGCCTGCATGAACAAACACAAAAGCAAAGATTAGTGTCTCTCCGTGACATGTATCCGCCAGTGGATGGATGTATGTACGCGGGCACTCCATCGCACCACAATGGGCACTGGTCCACAGGGGCTCGTTACTGTTGTTAATTAGGTTGATTATAGGGGGGGGGGGGTAGGAAATGCGCATTTATTCATACAGTACACATGATGTATACCTCCAGACTTCAGCTACAACCAAGAAGCAATAATAATGGATCACTAGCCGTTCATACACTGTATGTTATAAAAAATCGTTCAGTGCATGTTTTTGTATGCTTTTGTACAATGCAAGTTTGTTCTTTGTTGATTGTCTGTGATTTATGTTTTGCCATATTTTGTTATTTCAAAAGTCGAGCAATAAACTCGAATTGAATTGAAAAATTATTCCCTACCTCATCCCCCCCCCCATAATCAACCTAATTAACCAATTAACAACTGTAACGAGCCCCTGTGCACTGGTTGTGCGAACACAAAGTGCAACCCGTTACTCCCAACCTGCCCTACACCACAGTATTAGGCTACATGATGATGGTCCATCTTCCTTTAAGCAGTACTCCACAATGAGCATCCTCCTTTTGCCCGTTTGCGCCATTTGCTGGTAGCTTCTTCCATAAGGCTCTTACAGGTTAATGGGGGAAAATCCATTTAGTGCTTTTTCGCTAAGTCGCATCATAGCGCATATTCGCTACTCACGTATTAGTACTATCAGGGATTAGAAACATATTCCAGAAAAGAAATAAAAACACTATTAAGTATACCGGAAATGTATGTAGTGTTTCGCTATATATGTTTTATATCTATTTTTCAATGATCATAATTCTAATTAGTTTGCAAGAGCCTTGGCGTCTTTCAGATATCGAAGGATGTGGCGTTTTCTGTATGTCTAGTACTTGGGCCTATAGGCCTAGTATATGGATATCTGACTTCTCCTAGCTGCAAGCATCGTGCATCGACGAACTTTGGTATTTAGCAAAAATGTCCGTAGCTTTTTGTGAACAGAAATAGAACCGGCCAAATGTAAGAACTCATCAGCATCAAATTAGTAGAACCACTGAAGCTCTTGGAGATAAAACATGTACGACTTGGGAATGATGAATAGGTGTTTTGACGCCTGGAGTGCACCTTGATGGTATGTGCAAATGAGATTTGCAAACAGCTGGAACACGTTTAATTAACAGTAATTAAGGATGATTTTCAGGACCATGTTTCGTATTCATGGACAGAAATAACAGACTGCATATACAAACTGCAGCAAAACGTTCCAAGGACGGTCGTTCACCACGACCTTCACACAATGGAACGCCATTAGGATTCGGATTTATTAAGACTAGACCTGGTATAGTTCATATATAGTTCCTGTTCGGATGGCGAATGTCAAAGCTTCTTCGCTTATTGAGAGCAGCGAGGTGAAAAAAACAGGCTGATTATTAAATCATTTGATAATAATAATTTGATTATATTTAAAAGGTAGCCCATGTCCTACTTGCATACCCTCTGATTGTACTGGGGTTTAATCCGTGGCGCTCAGCTTTTATCCGCATGACTTTCGGCCGATTAGCATCGTCTGTTCCTGAATGGAAGGGAGGGGAATTAGGATGTCACGACTAAAGAAGACGCTGTACGCTGTGCTTTTGTCAAAGAGTTAAAGCATTTAATTCACACTGGTTCTATTGCCCTCATACGAGTTATCCGTTTTTCTGAAATCTCCCGCCTTGCAACGGTATTTGCATGTGCTCAGATGTTCCTGGTCAGATCAAGTTGGTTATCAAACGGTTGATTTGACTCAGAACACTCACGTCCGTGCAAATGATTAAACACATGTATTAGACTATCCAGTACATTTATTAATGTTATAACATTATTTAGCTATGAGGGATCTAGTGTAACATGAGCAAGTCATATGACTCCTGCTCCTCTACGGTACATCTATACTATGCTTACCAAACGTTTATTTATATGACAGACACACAGGCCACTTTAATGATGGGATGAGCGATTTGCATATTATCGGTTAATATGACCACCGTAGTGTTACACCAATAGATCTAAACCTTATTGGCGTTTTATTTCGCTTTTGATCACGTGATGATTGGTGCATTCATTTACCTGCATGACAGGTTATAAATTATCCTGAAATCTAGCTGTATCGCTTTACTATGTACCACGACACGAGGGTGGTTGGTGGGAGG
Source organism: Hanleya hanleyi (assembly GCA_036873755.1). Lineage (NCBI taxonomy): Eukaryota > Metazoa > Mollusca > Polyplacophora > Lepidopleurida > Hanleyidae > Hanleya > Hanleya hanleyi. The sequence goes on from JAVTVY010012546.1 coordinate 21,276, forward strand.
TTCCTGTTGTTCAATGTATTTCACCGAGAAGCAACAGAAACTTGATAATGGGATGTCCTACACTGTAATTGCACTTATCTTTATTAATTGCACCAATGTAAGCGTCCTGTCTTTGTCTTGTGGGCTGTCCTCAGTGTTTTAAAGTGACAATTAGATTGATGTGTTACATGAGGGAGTGGACAGAGCAAATGTATTGTATTATGCTCCTGCCATTTGATTGTCATGGATAGAAGTGGGATAAATTCTTCAGGTCTGTTCCTCTCTAACACATCTGTGCTCTCAAAGTTGGAACACATTTACACATGCAAACCCCATTGGGAGGCGGGTTGATCAAGAAAAAGAATTCCTCGTGTGAGACTTAGAGCCATGATAAAAGTCAGTTACCGCCTTCGAGGTCGGCGTCCAAGCCGAATGAACACTCAGCCCGTGCGTTTATCACCTCGAAGGCTTCGCGTCATCGGTCACAACTCGCACGGGCTCGAGTGTTCACTCGGCTTGAACGCCTCCCTCTCAAGCGATATCTATTACTTATTCAACTCGTCTGTAAAATATACTGGACGCATTCTTCATCTCTTTGGTATGCGGATACACGCATCCTGTGCCGAGCAAAATCGGTAACGACTGAATTCGCATGCGCGCCGTGTTTTCAACTCCGTGCAGTCAGACTGGTGTTACTCCGACAGTTTAGAAGGTTACAAACTCTGACATTGGGAGAATGACCATTAAGTGGTGGCACGAATAAATAGGCCACAGGGTTTCATCAAATAGCAATTATCCGCTACGACGTGATCACATAAAGTGAATACTGGAAACTTGATAAAATCTCACCTCCGCGCGATAACGTGACAGAAGAAAGAACAAATCAGGACTAGACTACCGAAGTCAGCATTTCTATAAAAAATGTTCATGGAAATAACTTGAAGAAACTTTTGTCATTTTCAACACGAAGGATATACTGTTTCTGAGCAAAGAGCACTAGATCATATTTCTAATGATTGGGGAAAGTCCAAAATCGCGTGGAAATCATGTCTCTCAAATCATGGAAATAGCTCTCTAGATTTGTATCTAATACCGCTTATGCCGGTGCTAGGGGCCGTGTGGTCATATCATTCAAGTTGCCACATGAACAGGTACAATAAAAGCGTACCTGAGATACAACACATATCATGAATCGTTAGATTCTTGGTATGTGCTTTAGAATAGTTTAACCGGAAGACTATACTGTGAAGTCGTGTGACTCTGTCAGTATGTCGGCACCTCTTCCCACTTCCCTTATAGGTGTTGTAATTCTAGCTGATTTATTATGAAACTATTTTTAAATAGTGTTACCCTGGTCTGTTATTACGTCAGTCTAACCCGGGGACTAGGGGGCGTTTGAATGATCGCGGGTCTTTTACATCTCCATGGTGTTCACAGGAAATCACATGAACAGTCACAATCCAAGCGTGACTCAGATACATACTCTGGAAACGACTTGGAATTCATTTGGATAAAAAGTAATGGTCAGTGATTAGGATTTTATGTAAAGAACATCATATATTGCTGCCATCTTTGAAAACTGTTGACCGCTTCGCTCTTGTAGGAAAGCATATCAGTCAAGGAGATGGCTTCTTAACATTTAGTCTCGCCAGCGGGAGACCCTGGGTTCGATTCCGCATCGAGTTATACCTAAGATTTTAAAATGGAACTTCTTGCTTCCTGGTTTGGTGACCAGCATTAACAGGATAGATCAAGGGCTGGTTAGTCTGGTGTCGGGATAATGCGACTGGGTAAAGTATCATGTCTGCCTGCGGAATGGTGCTTCGGTGAGGCAGTGCTGTAAAATGGCGGCATTGGGATCGCTTTGTCGCATGTATGCACAGGTCATTTGTTATTCATTTTAGCTACACAGACTAACTGGGTTACCCCATGTTGTGTCTCTCTTATAAACTGACTAACCTCTCTTAAATTAGACATTCCACAGACCCGTGTAATCGGCATTTTACTGGTTTGTCAACTGGTTCACCGTGTGTCATCATCAAAGCTCGTTCACATACTAAAGGTATACCAAATATCATATATTACAAGTACAATATATCGACAATCAGTGTAAGTATTTTGATGAAATATACGCCAAAATCGGGGAATAATATGTGGCAATTTCAGATCTCTCGTTTGGCGATTTTGAATTTACATTTGGGTTCCCCTTTAAGAAGATGCTGAGATTGTAACATCTCGCAGAAAGCCTATGCTTCATCGTGGCCTTGATTACTAATTTTCGGGTCCATGTGACAAAAAAAAAAGAAGAAAAAAAAGAAAAGAAAAACAAAAGAAGAAGACATAATGGCGCGAGATAGCTCAGGTGTTCTGTTCCTTCCCTTTGTGATAAATTGCCTCTGGGGACATTTTACACAAGGACGGACAGGTATAAATTTTCCAATCATCGGCGAATGATTATATCCAAAATGGCAGTGAAACGCTGGTCGTTTGTCTCAGGTGAAGCAGATGAAGACGAGTAACAGACATATTATATGTCAAAGATCACCCACACGGTTTGATAGAAGAGAACAGATCTGGTATGGAACGAACCACCTGGGTGCCTACCTGAGAGTGGCAAATAACAAGCGTCAGATCCGACTTTCATTAGTCAGTCTTCACTGTTAGAACGATATGGTACAGACGCGACATACCATATCAATTGTGGTCAGAAGAACCATCAGTGCCATGGTCAAACAGCGATTTGACCAGAAAAATTTTGGTCTGTCGCGTCTGAACCATGGAAGTTTTGGTCAAATTGACCAAATCCTTTTAACAGTGTTCGTCCATAAAACAATTTCCTACGGAGCCGTAAAAGGGACATGGAAATTATTTTTTTCAACCCCTGAAATTTTTTTTTCTTCTTATTAAGTCGTTATAACGACTTAAAAAAAAAAAAAAAAAAAAAAATGGGGGCTGAAATTTTTCTTCTTCTTATTAAGTCGTTATAACGACTTAATAAGTCGTTATAACGACTTAATGCTGCAATTTCATTGGTCAATTAAGTCGTTATAACGACATAATAAAATAAATAAAAATAAAAAAAAAAAAATAGCCCCTATTTTTTTTTTTTTTTTTTATTAAGTCGTTATAACGACTTAATAAGAAGAAAAAAAATTTTCAGCCCCCATTTTTTTTTTTTTTTTATTAAGTCGTTATAACGACTTAATAAGAGAAAAAAATTTCAGCCCCCATTTTTTTTTTTTTTTTTTTATTAAGTCGTTATAACGACTTAATAAGAAGAAAAAAAAAATTTTCAGCCCCCATTTTTTTTTTTTTTTTTTATTAAGTCGTTATAACGACTTAATAAGAAGAAAAAAAAATTTTCAGCCCCCATTTTTTTTTTTTTTTTTTTTTAAGTCGTTATAACGACTTAATAAGAAGAAAAAAAAAATTTCAGGGGTTGAAAAAAATTATTTCCATGTCCCTTTTACGGCTCCGTAATTTCCGCCTCAATAATGAAAAGATCTATTTCGTATGATAGTTAGCACCAATTCCAAATGTGTAAAAAAGAAAAGAAAAACACGTTTCCTACAAGAGAGAAGAGGAAAGATAACCACCAACGGTTTCCTCTTATCTGTACCCATGGGCAAACAACGTTGTTTCGATGTTGAATAATTACATCTCCACGTCGACAAAAAAAAAAAACAAAAAAAAAACGACGTTGATACAGCGTTAATTTAACCTCGACGTTGAGATTAGGTGGCGATGTGACGGTTAAGTGACGGTAAATCAACGTTGATATGCCGGCATTGAAGCCACGTTGCATCACTGGGGTTCGTGATACAAAGAGTTAATGGGAATTAACCCTATCTGATCTGAATGGCACGACGTCTGCGTATACGTTCATCAATATATCTACAGTTTCAGGTCGAGTAAAACAATTTGGTCTTATCTCAAGAGAGAAACTTCGGATTCGAGAAGAATAAATCGACCTCTCTCAGTCTCTACCTGGCAAGTGTCTGTATAGACTTTACTAATCAGTATTATTTTCACAGCCTGCATGCTGACGTATATTCAGATTAACAGTCTCCCGTTATATTTTCTCTCACTAATTGCTGTAGTCTCAAGTCACTAATGAACTGGTACTGTATTGAAAAGACACATTATATTATGTGTGATATTGTCAAAATTTTTACTCATATATCGGTGCTAATTGTATATCAATTTGCAGTTCCATAAAATCAACTCACCGCCCACATTTAACCTGATGGTTAATGACTTTAGCATTATCCGTCTGTCTATAATTCCCTTACATATCGAATGTGTATACGCCATATAGTATACGTATTGGGTAAAGCATGTAAAGCCTGTCCTGATATGTAAATCAAACGGCATGTATGTATGACTAGAAACATATTTAATACGAAGCTTCATAGAGGGTAGAAATTGGCAGATACAGATCTTGATTATTTTTAATTTTATTGATAATACTCGGAGTTGATTAATATAGCAATATCATCCATCACATCTTTTGTGAATTATAAAGGACTAGATCAGACACATACAGGTTGTCATTTGGGCACCAGTATTCGGCATGACTTAACCCTAACAGGCCTAGGGGCATAATGCCCCTACAAAACTGTCTGCGCTATCTCCGCAACGACAAAACATTGAGAGCGGGCACTCCGTGACTTTATAGTTTGTCATATTGGGGTCATTTTGAGCCTATATGCATAACCCCCCGAGGAGAGAATCATGGGTAAATTCAAGATGGCGGCCACATGGTGTGCCAGAAAAGTGATGTTTTCGTTATTTTTCTTCAAAATTTCTGCTTTTCCGCGAAGAAAACTGGGCAAAAACTATTTTATTTCACATCACATTAATATTTACTAATTTATCATGCACATTTTGCGGAGAAATTGCATAAATAAATAATTCGTAAAATCTGACCAAAAAATCTACCCAATTTTTTTTGAAGATGATGTCACTGTCATCAAAGCGGCTATCATGGATTGTTTTTTTACATTTTCTGGTAGAGCTTGATCCAAGGGTATAGTGTGTTAAGTTTCAGCCCCCTAGCTTAAGGGTTAAGAAAAATAATTAGCCGGGGGGGGGGGGCCCTCCCCAGGCCGGGACAGGTCCCAAAAAGTCCAGGCCAGATAGGGTTAATCAGTACTTAATTCACTGTGCTTTTACTTATATATTGAACCTTCATTCGTCAGAGAAAATGTATGAAAACATTAAAAAATGTTTGTTTTTTTAAGTATGGAGGCTATTATTCTTAATAGATGAGGACTGCATAATGAATGTCAGATATGCCGCTTGTATCGCCCTGAACTGCTAGTAGTTCATTATGTTCAATAATATTACTGACAGACAACAAGTGTATACGTTCCAGAGACGAAATCGTTCGACGTTTGGAAATGGGTTGAAACTAGATCGCGATGTGGAACAACCTTAATACAACGTCAATTAGAAAGGGAGATAACTGGGTTAAAACGTAACCGACGTGATTCTACACTGTCAGAAAATATTTGTAACACTTATTGAACGCGTAAAAGCGTTCATCCCTGACTAATTTTAGCGGTTGCTGGAATAAGTTGAAATAATGATGTGGAATTAATCAACTGGCCCATTTTGAACAATAATGAAAAGAAAAAGGTACCAAAAATTCCACAACGCTAAGTATCTCAACAATCGAAATATGAGGTTGAACGGCACTGAACACTAACGTTCATATTGATGTCCAAATCAGGACACCATATCGTGTTAAAAACTGAACACTTAACGTTCATATTCGAACACTAGAGAACAGGTATGAACACGCGTATTCAGAAATGATCATCATATTTGAACACATATTCTGTAACACTTTTGGAACACTAGCGTCCGCATGAACATGTAAAAGTATTCTATTATGCGTAAAAGTGTTCAAAAGTGCACACTTCAGAATGAACACTAATTTTTCAGAGTTCCAATATTCAGCACTCGGCGATATTGTGGACAACCTATGTCATTGTGTTTATTGATGACGATCTACTTGATGAGCTTGATAACACTTCAGTGACATATTTTAAGTAAATGTCTTTGCATACTAGTTTTCGCACTTGAACACTTTTACATGTTTGAAAGGTGTTACAAACTAGTGTGCAATTCAGTGTTCAGGATTTGCACACTTTTATTGACAGTGTATTAGCATATACCCTCCCGGATTTTGTATTCCATCTATTACCTCAGATGTAATTTAACGGCAATGATCAAACACATATATAAGAGATAATCTACGCCATGTATAATAGAGCCGAGAGAATCATTAAGGGTTCGGTACTGAATTTATATATTTAGCCTGTCGAATTCCAACCGGTCGCGAAAAAGAGACGGGACGGCGTCAGGTAAACTGACGTTGATACAATATTGATTGCCGGACCTCTCTATCAAATGCAAATTCCCAGCGCTGGCATTCCTATGTTGATTGAACATCGGCATTTGAAAGAACGTCGATCCATATGTACTTTTGAATGTTGATTGACGATTGGCATATCAAAGTTGATCCAATTTGCAAATTCAATCTCTTTTCAACGTTGTTTCAATGATGATGTTTTATCGTTTACTCAGGTGGACATTTCAACGTCGATTCAACGTTGGCATTTGAACGCTGATCCGCTGTGATTTATCACCAACGGGAATATTTGTTTCATAGGAAAACCATATTCATATGCAATGATATGGTGCACGTTTGGGCTACATGTATAAATCTCGTATAAGTCCAGAGAGCAACAGGACTATCTAAACCGCCTTGTGAAAATGCTTTGTAAACACTTTTCCCACTGTTCACTGTTCTCCAGCCTGGAAACATATGTGGTATACATTTTCTCATGTGTAAATTTGTCTTTTTTCATGAAGACCACCATTGTTCATGAAATGGTGTTCTAGAAATTAAAGTTATCAACACAACGACATGGTGGTCGGAGATGATACATCATTGGTGTTAAGGATATAGAGGGTTAATGGAAATCCACCCTATCGGGTCTATATGGCATGTCGGGTACCTCGATCAATATATGCCTACAGTTTCACGTCGAGTGGAACCATTTGCTGGTTTCCACAGAGAAGAGCTTCGGATTCTGGAAGAATAAACTGACCTCTGTCAGTCTCTACGTCACAATTGTCTGTATAGACCTTACTAATCAGCATTATTTCCATAGTCGGCATGATCACTATATAGTTTGATTAACAGTCTTCCGTTACATTTTCTACCACTAAAGGCTGTCCTCTCAAATCGCTAATGAACTGGTACGGTATTGAAAATTGAGATTACATTATGTGCGCTATATTCTCAGCATGTTCACTCACATAGCGGTGCTAATTGCATATCAATTCGCAGTTCCATAAAATCCAAAACCCCATTCACATAATCTGATAGTTAATGAGCAGTATCACCCGACCGCACATAATTAAAGTGTAACCGTGGCACTTGGGTAAGTTTATGCCATATTCAAGATAACGATGTGAATAATAAAACGTTTTCCCGCAACATTTCACTCGTATTCTATCTCGGAGGATTCAAAGGCAGATTTCTACAGTGGGAGAGAAATTTGCGCGGCCTCTTTCGACGTCAGAGATGACGTTAACGACGTCATACTTCCAGCATCCTGCACCGTCTGCAACCTCGCCACCAGGGGTCGCTCTCCGCTGGAAAATGGCCGCTCCGATAGTAGGGAGGACAGGACCGGATGGCTCTGGTTTCGAGATTGCACCGTCTGCGGGACGTCGCGGCAATACAGAGAATGGAACAGTTTTGTAACAATGTTGCGTTGTGACGTGGTTTATCGTTCGATAAAAACGTCACAAGTTCCGACATGCTTGTGGCGCTGTGCACTATAATAACATTAATAACACTTAAATTGTTAAAAATTAAAGTCGTAAAACAAGAAAAATTATATAAATTCTATAATTTGGAAGATTATCTTGGATATGACGTGAAGTACCTCATTCACACTGTAATGCCCTTGCAAATTGAATAGTTTTCCCACGGCAAATACAAATAAAACACTATAGTATGTACACAGCAAAGCTGCAGATAATGTATGTGTATTAAAGCATATATGCAAATCTTATTTATATTTTCTGGAATATACTACAAGGCCGTAACTTAAGGTGCGCATGTAACCGTCATCCGTAGACACTTCTGATATTGTATTATTAACTGAAATGTGAAGGTAAATACTCCACTTGAGTGTAAGAGTAAGAATGTTACATTTCTTGAAGAATTTTCCAATTTCAATGATTCTGATGCACATACATTCTCCCATTATCAGAGGCTGTAACATCCTAAAACTATCGCTGTAGCACCCTCTGACTGCCTTTGGTCGAAATAGGCAGCGCGCAGAAACATTCAACAAGGTGCAAGTCTCACCTGAGGTCACTCCCCTCCATTTAGTAACGAACGATAATGATTGGCAGAGAGTCATTCGCACAAAAGCTGCGCTCTGCGTTTTAACCGCACTGCAGTCAGAGGATATATTTGTCAGTAGGAGGTATACAATTTGAGGCCTGAAAATGATGTTTATACGGCGAGGAAAAGGATTGGATCATGAGCAAGAGGCGCCATGTGTTCTTGTAGAGGAACGATGCTCTATCTTCTGGCAGCCTAGACTGGTACCTAGCCCCAGTCTCACGGACATCTCAGTGAAACTGGGGCAAGGTACGCGTCTACTGGCAGACGTGTATCTGTAAACTATTCATATGTTGGCAAGCTTAAAGCCAGACCAGCGCGTTATTTATACGAGCTAGGACATACACGAACCTGAAGATAACAACCACGAGTTAACCACATCAGCATGGCAGTTTGCACTTTTGTACTTTGGCAATATACCAGATAAGTACATCGTCGACCATGTGGCGGAGTACAATCATCGAGCATGTGGCGGACGGGACATAACGCGTACAGTTTATACTATCAAAAGCAAATGAGCAAGACGTGTGTATCATTAGATAAGACTAGCTAGACGGTAGTCCGACACGCTGCCCCTACAATATATTTTATAATACTGATTTCAATTGAATGTAGGGTCTGTCAGTTTAACCGGCAAAATCTTCTAGCTGCCGGACCGTCCTCGAACGTGGAGAATGTAGCGGTAGTGATTTTTCATTGGCTGAAGAATTTAAACATGGCGGAAAATTTGTCTTCTCGGTTCAGGAATGCTGTGCGATTGCTCGAATGAACTACCCACGAAAAGTTTAGAACGGATTCCAAGTCCGAGATTTAACTTAAAAGTTGAGTTTAATTATTTTGAGTGGAGAAAATGGCGTATAAATTATCGTTTTCTTGACTGCCGGTCATGCAGCTAAGTCGATGTTGCCGGTTAAACGGGCAGACCCTACAATCAATAGAAATCAGTATTATAAAATATTTTGTAGGGGCTGCGTCTCGGACTAGCAAGACGGCACTGATACTCGTCAATTAGCCTACGCCACGAGACACTTGCAGAGTCTCTACACACGCAAGACAAAATACCAAGGCGCCATGCGGTGGTTCTTGGGCGTGACTAATTATGCATGTTTCTTAGGCCGAGTATTCAAATTCCAGCATCAGCTCATCTCCCGTGATGCATCACTTGATTTTTGTTTTGAATCTGCGCACACACAATACATATACCAATCTTACTTGTTACGTCTAAACGATAATAGAAAAACGCAACAGAAAAATTTGTGTAGTCGAGTATTAACAGTAAAATATTTATTTACAATACTAAAATCATATACAAATTAAGTTAGGTCAATATAGCAAACAAATGTCAAATAAAATCTTACTGTTCAATGTTATACCGGTATATCTCTCAGAGTCCGTAACAACGTGCTAATCTCTATACAGTCTGTGCCGAAATCGCGTTCCTGTATTTCTGTAGTCCAATATCGCTCAGCTGTTGTCCAGTTTTCGTCAGTTCAATCACGCGGATAAAACACAGCGGTCGAACACAGGAGTAATAATCCAGCAGTCAGTTATCTCCGGCAAATGTTAGTCAATAATAATAATGATGATACACCCACGTAAGTCTGTTTGAAACCTCCAGTCAGTAATTACGGGCAAAGTTAATCAATCAAAGCCAGTTCTTAAATTCTCTCTCGAGTGAGCGAACGAGACGGTATTTATATCCTACGGGGAATTCGCGATTATTCTATCAGATCAAGAAACTTCCATCGGTACAACAATGACGTAAGATTGAACCCAGATACGATTACAACAACTACGAGAAAGTTCGACATAATTAACCCAGATAAACAAGTGCTTTCTCATTCCAGAAACTTCAAGAATGTTTAATATTGAATACAATGAAGATCTATATGTACAGATGGCGCTCCGCACAGGTCATACGGGGCTCCCGACGTATGTATAGATGGCGCTATGCACAAACCCTCAGGGTCATACGGGCTGTACGCAGAATAGCCATTTGCAATCATAGAATCTTCTAGAAAACACTAGTCAGATAACTCACATAATTCACTTACGATAAATCGGTCACGATTACGAGAAAATTCCATGAATACAACAGAACGTAAACATATTTACCTCAGGTCTATCATTCTAGAAATATCCTATAACTTTATACTGTAAAACTATGACACCCCCCTTTTAAAAGAAGAAAGTTTCAAACTTGAAACTTTCTTGACAATTCAAAACATTATTACAAAACCAAATCTATATTACAACAGCAAAAATATTGACAAACATATGTACATTATATGCGAGACAAACAATCAGCGATCAAATTGTCCTTACCCTTAATATGTTTGATTTCAATATTGTATTCTTGTAACACCAAACTCTATCTCAACAATCTTTGATTTATGTTTTTCATCTTACTTATGAAAACAAGTAGATTGTGATCACTGAATACAGTAATTGGCAACGATGAAGAAGTAACATAAACATCAAAATGTTGCAAAGCCAATATCATTGCCAAACTTTCTTTCTCAATTGTAGAATAATTTCTCTGATGTTTGTCAAATTTACGTGAAAAATAACATATTGGGTGATCTACACCATCTATGCCTTCTTGTAACAAAACGGCACCAGCAGCAACATCACTAGCATCTACAGCCAGTTTAAAAGGTGAACCAAAATCTGGTGCTGAAAGAACTGGTGCGCTCTTGAGTATGGCTTTCAGTTTTTCAAAAGCTGACTCACATTCATCGGTCCAAACAAAAGTTACCCTCTTTCTTAAGAGCCGAGTTAAAGGTTCAGTAATATCTGAAAAATTTGAACAAAATTTCCTGTAGTAACCAGCCATACCCAAGAAACGCATCAGTTGTCTCTTACATGTTGGTCTTGGAAATAGCGAGATAGCACTGATCTTAGCATCTACAGGCTTTACCTGACCCTGGCCTACAACATGACCCAAGAATGTCACACTTGCATGTCCAAATTCACTTTTTCCAAGGTTGACTGTCAGCTTGGCGTCACTCAGCCGATTGAACAGTGCGCGAATTCTCTGTAGATGATCTTCCCATGTATCGCTGTAGACAATGACGTCATCAATGTAAGTCTCACGTCCTTCCAAACCGGAAGTAACACGGTTGATGAGACGCTGGAACGTGGCTGGAGAATTTTTCATTCCAAATGGCATAACTTTGTACTGGAACAGACCCTCCGGAGTGACGAATGCTGATATCTCCTTCGCACGATCTGTCAGTGGAACTTGCCAAAATCCTTTCAGAAGATCAAACTTTGACACGAACTTGGCACTTCCCACTTTATCAATGCAATCGTCAATGCGTGGAATAGGGAATGTGTCTGTTTTGGTCAATGTGTTCACCTTTCTGTAGTCAGTACACATCCTGTAACTGCCATCCGGCTTTGGAACGAGGATACAAGGTGAACTCCAGTTACTATTACTTGGTTCAATGAAGTCATTGTCCAATAAATACTGAATCTCTTTTTTCAGGTAGTTTTGTTTAATGGGATTCAAACGATATGGGTGCTGCTTTACTGGATTAGAATCTCCGACATCGACGTCATGTGAAATTGTATCAGTCCGAGTAGGAATGTCGGGAAACAAATGTTCATATTGACTGAGCAGAGTTCGAAGTTCTTCCTGGCGCGCTGGCTCGAGATGACACAACTTGGAATCCAAATTAAGTAGAATGTCAGAGTTCTGTAATTTCGCCGCTGTCATGGGCTCTTCACAAGTTTCATTAGTATCAGGGTCAGAACTAACTACACTTACAGGATGGACAGTACTGTTAGTGCTATCTCTGTCGATGTATAACTTTAACATATTTACATGGCATAACTGTTTGCTTTTACGCCTGTCAGGAGTCTGAACTACATAATTAAGGTCACTTAGTTTCTTTTCAATGACATAAGGACCATAATATCTAGCCTTAAGTGGATTACCAGGAATAGGCAGAAAAGCCAGAACCTTCTCACCAGGTTTGAAACTTCGTTTAAGGACATGTTTATCATAGGTTATTTTCATACCTTTTTGAGCTGACTTTAAATTTGACATGGCCAAATCACGTGCTTGTGATCCGACACATATTGTAAGAGACTACATGAGTCAAGATCACTGTCTAGGAACTTTTCCTTCAGCAGTTTAAGTGGTCCTCTAACGGTATGACCAAAGACTAATTCAAATGGACTGAAGCCTAAAGACTCTTGAACAGACTCTCTAACAGCAAACAATAACAAATGTATGCCTTCATCCCAGTCTTTTTCAGTGTCAAAACAATAAGTCCTAATCATGTTCTTTAATGTTTGGTGGAATCTTTCTAATGCGCCTTGGCTTTCTGGGTGGTATGCAGATGATTTGTACTGCTTTATTCCCAATTCATGCATGACTTGTTGAAAGATTCCCGACATGAAATTAGATCCCTGATCAGACTGAACAGACTGGGATAGGCCGACAAGTGTGAAAAACTTAACTAAGGCCTTAACAATAGTTTTAGCCTTAATATTCCGCAAAGGAATGGCCTCAGGGAACCTGGTTGAAGCACACATGATTGTTAACATGTATTGATTGCCTGACTTTGTTTTTGGTAATGGACCGACACAATCTATAATCACCCTACTAAAGGCTTTCCCAAATGCAGGGATTGGTTGTAGAGGGGCCTTTGGTATGGGTTGGTTTGTTTTTCCTACCATTTGACATGTGTGGCATGACCTACAAAATTCAGCGACATCTTTCTTTAAATTTGGCCAATAGAAATGATTTAGAATTTTGTAGTATGTTTTGTTAACACCTAAATGACCTGAAAGAGGTGTTTCATGGGCTAGTCTGAGGATATCTAAAAGATATGACTTTGGTACAACAATCTGATACTTAACTGCCCACTCATCATCAGGTGACACATCTGGCGGTCGCCATTTGCGCATAAGAACACCATTCTTACAAAAGTAACACACAGGCTCCTGAGTTACATCACACTCATCTACTGCCTTGTCAAATAACTTGGAAATGTCCTTGTCACTATGCTGTTCATTAACCAGCTGTGATTTTGAAATTTTGTCATTAGAACATTCCAATTTGCTATCCAAATGTGGCTTATCAGCCTCATCACTTAAACACACAAAGGTGTCGGCCAAACAAACGTCATCGATGACGTCATCTTTAAGAGACTTTTCAGACTCCTCAGCCAATTTACTCATGGCTCTAGTAACTACACAAGCAGGATACAAACTTTGAATTTCGTCTTCAACTGAATCATGAACCTGATCCAAACAAGGCTTGTCAGTTACAATCGGGTTAACCCCGACCTTATCTCCCGCAAGATCATTGCCAAGAAGTAATTGAACACCCTCAAACGGTACACTACCTTTAATACCCACCGTAACAGGTCCAGAAATCAAGTCGGAAGACAGATGAATGTTATGGAGCGGAACGGGTGTATAATTTACAGAATCTACCCCTTTAATCAGGACATTACTGCCTGCAGATGAAGAATCAGAAAACGGCAAAATATCTGCCAACAAAAGAGACTGGGACGCGCCCGTATCTCGCAAAATCTTCACAGGAGTAGCATTAGAAAAAACACTTGAAAGTGACACAAAACCACTGTGGATAAATGGTTCAAAAATCTCCATAACAGGATTTGAAAAACTGTCAACCTCATCCTTGATAGAACTAATAGTAACAGTGTCCTTGGCCATCTTAACGTCATATACATGAACGTCACTAACCTGCTTGGGTACAGATCTTGAAGTGAGGAAACCACTAGGCTTTTGAAAGGCTTGATCTTGTTGTCTTCTTTTCAATTTAAAACAGTTAGCCATCAAGTGGCCGTCCTTTTTACAGTAGCTGCAAACGGGAGACTTATTTTGAGTGTTAAAAGTGGGTGACTGAGACTTTGTGTTTGACCTTTGACCTTTGTAAGTGGGGTTAAAAGTTTTAGGCCTTGAGAAAGAACTGGATTTGTTACCTGAAATGTTAGACTGGAATGAACTGGGCTTAACAGCATTGACAAATGATAATTTGTGTGTCAGAGCGTATTCATCAGCAAATCGGGCTGCTTCGTCTAAAGTGTTGGCATTCTTTTCACCAAGAAATGTTCTAATATCACCATGGATACACCTTTTAAATTCCTCTACTAGCATAAGCTGTCTGAGGTTTTCAAAGTTGTTGTCAATTTTAGCCGAAGCACACCACCTATCAAATATCTGTTCTTTTGAACGAGCAAATTCTACATGAGTCTGAGAGTTTTCTTTTTCACAACTACGAAACTTTTGTCTATAGGCTTCAGGAACTAATTCATAGCCTTTGAGGATTAAATCCTTCACCATATCATAATTTGATGCTTGCTCTACCGTCAATTGAGTGTAAATGCCCCTTGCCTTTCCGATCAAAACACTTTGAAGAAGTAAACTCCAATTTTCTTTCGGCCAGTTTAAGTTTTCAGCAATTTTCTCAAAATGCAGAAAATATTTATCAACTTCTTTTTCCTGAAATGGTGGGACGAGACGTATTTGTCGAGCTGCATCAAATTTTGATTGTGATTGTACAGGAGCATGTGTAGGAGGACTTGTTCGCGACTGTAATTCCATATGCTTTAATTCTAACTGAAACTGTCTTTCTCCCTCTCTTCTCTCTCTCTCTCTCTCTCTCTCTAATGCTCTTTCTTTCTCTCTTTCCTCTTTTTCTAATTTCTTTAATTCCAGCTGATTTTGTAATTCTAATTTCTTTATTTCCAAATAATCAGCTGTTTCCTCAGTTAAATCAAAATCACTTTCATCCCAAATTTGTTTGCTAACAAAATGTTTAATAATAAGTTTCTTAATTTCTTGCTTTCTCCAAGATGTTTTAACTTTAATTTGTAAGAATTTACACAGCGCGAACAAATCCTCTTTGCGTAGTTCGTCAAATTCCTCCTGACCAGGCTTTGAAGCAAATTGAGCTGGGTCAAATGACATACTGATAATATACTACTCCTCGACTTCACAAATTCAGACAATGTATCAATTTAGAACTATGTTGCAAAGCTGGAATGTAAACAAAGCTCCCGGACAGGCCCCCAACTTCTGTTACGTCTAAACGATAATAGAAAAACTTATTTATTTACAATACTAAAATCATATACAAATTAAGTTAGGTCAATATAGCAAACAAATGTCAAATAAAATCTTACTGTTCAATGTTATACCGGTATATCTCTCAGAGTCCGTAACAACGTGCTAATCTCTATACAGTCTGTGCCGAAATCGCGTTCCTGTATTTCTGTAGTCCAATATCGCTCAGCTGTTGTCCAGTTTTCGTCAGTTCAATCACGTGGATAAAACACAGCGGTCGAACACAGGAGTAATAATCCAGCAGTCAGTTATCTCCGGCAAATGTTAGTCAATAATAATAATGATGATGCACCCACGTAAGTCTGTTTGAAACCTCCAGTCAGTAATTACGGGCAAAGTAAATCAATCAAAGCCAGTTCTTAAATTCTCTCTCGAGTGAGCGAACGAGACGGTATTTATATCCTACGGGGAATTCGCGATTATTCTATCAGATCAAGAAACTTTCATCGGTACAACAATGACGTAAGATTTAACCCAGATACGATTACAACAACTACGAGAAAGTTCGACATAATTAACCCAGATAAACAAGTGCTTTCTCATTCCAGAAACTTCAAGAATGTTTAATATTGAATACAATGAAGATCTATATGTACAGATGGCGCTCCGCACAGGTCATACGGGGCTCCCGACGTCTGTATAGATGGCGCTATGCACAAACCCCTCAGGGTCATACGGGCTGTACGCAGAACAGCCATTTGCAATCATAGAATCTTCTAGAAAACACTAGTCAGATAACTCACATAATTCACTTACGATAAATCGGTCACGATTACGAGAAAATTCCATGAATACAACAGAACGTAAACATATTTACCTCAGGTCTATCATTCTAGAAATATCCTATAACTTTATACTGTAATACTATGACATACTGCGCAACTACGTCACGTCATGTGTTATCAGCCGGAAGGCGGTGGCCAATGCATTCAACATACCAAACGTCAGATCCGACATTCAATATTCAGCCGTCGTCTGCAAGAGAATCTCCGCGTCAGTAATCGAAAGATCTATGACAGTTAGCACCGATTCTAAATGTGTATGAAATAAAAACAAAAATATTAAAACACCAGATGGTTTCCTACAAGAGAGAAGCGGTCAACAGTTTTCAATGATGTCACCAAGACATGATGATTTTCTTTACATAAAATCCTAATCACTGACCATTATTCTTTATCCAGATGAATTTCTAAGTCGTTTTCCAGAGTATGTATCTCAGTCACGCTTGGTTCCTGTTGCTTCAATGCATTTCGCCGAGAAGCAACATGAACTTGATAATGCGATGTCTAGCACTGTAATATCACTTGTCTTCATTGCACCATGTAAGCGTCCTGTCTGTGTCTTGTGTGCTGTCCTCGGTGTTTCATAGGGTGGATGGAAGGTCTCTGGTTCCATGCTGCTTCAAAGATTTCTTCTTTGAAGTAGCAGGAACGAAACTTGGCTGGGTGGTGCTCAGTTGGTTCGTCGCGATATAGCTGAAATATTGTTGAAAGCGACGTTAAATTATATTGACTCACTCACTCACTCACTTGAATGCGTGTTCATCTGAATAACATGAAGATTACATCTTTCAGGATCTCCTGGAATATTATATAGGATCCTATAAGATTTCAGTTAAGAATCCTATAGGATTCCTCAAGAACATCCTATAGGATTTCCCTGAAAGATGCTACAGGATACTATTATACTATTATACTATTAGGATACTAATTACTATATAAATTGGATATTTGGATGTTCACAGCAGCCAAATAGAACTGGCAGCAATCAGGGACAAGAACCAAGTCGTTAAATTTCACATCTGTAATATAACCATGGCGCTCTATGGAATCCACAAATTACAGGGCTACTTGTGATAATTAACTCTCAAATCAATTTACACGTTTATAATTATAAGCAGTTAATTCAAGGCAGATGGCGCTGTATTCTCGACAAGTGAATAGATATTACGAAATATGTTCAGCACCAAGCAAAAGCAAGGTGCAACAGCAACAGAACTACAATAATGCAAAACAAATGCTTTACAAGAGAAACATTTTAATGTATACACAAATTATATATTTTACAGTTCTCTATAGTAGTATTTACAGTAGTATTGGGAATATTATGTGCTCACTGTTAATGTTCATGGCAACATTTTGTTTATTTCATTTTCTTTGTGCCAATGTATAAATCCTACTTTGACGAAGACAAGTACGATACAATGCAGTACAGTATAATATGTTATTGGAGTATATGTATACTGGTAACAGGTTGTACAGCTCACACTGTTTTGTTTGAGTATACTTTGAGGAGTTAATCTAGCAATTTCGAATGCAGTACGGGTGAGAGTGCTATTTTGGTCAGGTGCTATTTTGAACAATTCGTGCCATCACACATGCAGCGTTTATGGATATGGGAATTTTTATACATGTTTGAAAAGGAAATTGAAACTCATCATTGTTAAACATTTCAGCCATTTAATATGTCGAAAATCAACTTGAAAACAATCAATCGATTTTCATCTGAAATTTTGGTGGGCAATTCAATTTTCTGATCGCACAAATACACCGAATGTGTATAAAATACCTTGCATTTGTCAAAGAGCTACTCTTCTTCAATCCTGTGTATTCATTTTGGCAATTGACACTACGTGACTTGAATGCACAAGGAATTTGCTGCAATTGTGTCTCTGCCCTCCATGAATGTTAATGGAAGTTGCTGGTATGTTTGGCACCGTGAAATCAACAGTATATGGATAATTAGTTCATGACTAATCTGATCAATTGTTGCTGTAGTTGAAGAAAAATAATGTCGTTTGATTCCGACGTGTCCAAAATGGCACCCTCACTGGTAAGGCGAACATGATAATTCTGTTGATCTCTCAATGCTCTGAAGGGAGGGAGGGAATTTGGCTTAATGTCACACTCAAGTTTGTTTCACTCATATGGTGACAGTCAGTTTGGATGGTGGAGGGCGCCGGAGTACCCGGAGAGAACCACCGCCCTACGGCTAGTAACTGACAGACTTTCACACATGGACCAGCTGGGCTCGAACCCGTGCCGATTCAGCGGTGTGAGGCTAGCGGTCACCAGCGAAGCGCCTTAGACCACTCGGCCACCGAGGGCCTCTCAATGCTCTGAAAGCGCAGCTGAAAGCTCCGATAAACATAAAAAATATGCCAAAGCCCAGTTCTGAGTAGCAGATGTCTGATGCCAAGGTTCATCCGAAAAGGTTCATTATCTTGGAAATTTCACGAGAATAACCTTCAAAGAACGTCCAAAATAGCAATGTGACCTTTAGGTTGTGAAGCATTGAGATGAAGGGTTAACAATGTTTATTATTTAGCTCTGTGGTCAAGCGACCATGGCGTATGGTCGTTTTGACCACATGATTTGAGGTCTGTTTTATTTGTACCATGTACCGGTAATGGTCAGATTGCCCATATGCTTCTAATATGAACGCGTGTTACGTGGCATCCAATTTAGAAGACGTCTTTAGAAGCTGGCAGGCAGCCAATCGAGTTTATCTAGTCTTGGCGATGGGTTATGGACAAACGGATCTCCGTCATATCCTTCCCGATTCTTCCAAGTGCCATTTCTACCCCTAATGCAATCTTACTCTGCGATTACCAGGAGCTGAATTCAATTTCCGTTACCGAAATAAATGGTATCAAAAGCAAAGGAATTTGCACAAGGAGTGTATGAAAATTAGGTTTTTCTTCTGAAATCTCTAAAAATCCACTGGAATTCACTTGTGTTATAAATAACCAGGAATCATTCATAAAATTGTGTATTCCTGCCACTTGACAAGACAGCTGAGAAGAAATCGATATAAATATGTGCAGTAAAATCGCCAAGCTCCATATTTATGTTACCGTTATTCGGCTTGCAGCGCTAAACATTCACTCTCCAACAGCTCTAGCTACTTGCGCAAGCAATGTGCGGATATGTCTGTCAGTCGAGCTGTGGCGCCTGTTCATCGAGGAAGTACTGGTAATGAGATGTTTGTCTTGTCCTCCATTTGCAAGAGGAAGTAATCCATTCCTTCCTGTATAGGGACGACTCGTTCACGGGCTTCCTGGAAGATATATTTCTTCGCTTTATATGGTGTTCCATTTGGGACAAGCATGCGAGTTTTATAAACTCGCCACTCACCGGAAACCTCCCGCGAGTGGCGACTTTTATCCTATGTCTCAACATGTAAAAACTCACCACTCGCCACGCGACGGAAAACGCGTCGAGTTTGGTCCTATCTTTTAACATGGCAACACTCGCCACTCGCCGCGCGCCGGTATTTATCGACGCAAGTTTGACCCAAAAAGAAGACCATAGCCTTCTGTGATGAGAATTCTTTCAATGTAGCATGCACCTAAACCTTGATGACGTATTATCCCTCTTTTAATCACGTGATTAATCGTGCAGTCATTAATTTATTTTGCAGGCGATCAATTATCCCAAAATCTAACATCGGCTAAGTCCTGTATATAACAAGACACACCAAACGAAAGCTTTCAGGACTGGCTCTTCCGACTGCAGCCCAGGGGCCTCGCATTGGCAATTATATTTATGTCGTGTTACATGAAGGGAAGATGACAGAGTGTCAATGACTCCCACCCGTCATTCAATAGACCCAAACCTAGATGGCGTTGTATCCCTCTTCCAATCACGTGATGATTTGTGCATCCATTCATCAACGTGGCAGGTGATCAGTTATCCTAGAATCTGGTATCGCTTATGTAACACGACACTAAATTTAATTGTCAACGCTCCTGGAAGTGCAAGTCCTATATGTAACCCGACACACCAAATCAAAGCTTGCTCTTCCAGCTGTACCAGTCCAGAAACCTTGATCACGTGTTACATGAGAGAAGCGGGAGGGTGATTAAATAGCATTATCATGATCCTCACCTGCTATTTGTCAAGGACCTACATTGCATCACGACAGAAAAGTGGGATAAAACGTCATCAAGTTTTAGGCATATTGTCAAGGACGTACATTGCATCACGACAGAGAAGTGAGATAAAACGTCACCAAGTTTCAGGCCTATTGTCACGGATGTACATTGCATCATGGGATAGAAGAAGGATAAAATAGTCATTTCAGGCCAATCGTCCATTACTTCTAAAATTACCCTTCCTACTCTGTCTGAATGACAAGGTCACTCTGACCAAACATTCCATTGTACAGAATCATATAGTCGAAACACCCATTCACGGTATATTGTCGTTTTGACCACATGATTCGGCAAATCCGTCATGTAAGACACATACAATAGGTGACTACATGTGGGGAACCATTCAACCAAGGAGTGAAAAGGGCCAAGTATATTGCACGCAAAGTGTTGCCGATTGAAGTTGTCTTACATGACGGGTCTGCCCATGATTCACGGTAATCTTTGAATTGGGACACCACGTGCAGTAGGCTTAGCCCTCAGACCCTGTGGTCCCAAGCAGGAAATAGCTGGTACTCCGAAAGCTAAGGTTATTGGGGACATTGCCTTCAGTTATCTGTGGTGGCTGAATCGTGCCATTTCATATATATATATATATTTTTTTTTTCGCTCGAGAACAAGAGATCATAATTCTGTAAAACTTCTCGTTTTCTCTCGCGAAAACAAACATGAAGGAGATACAAAAATGAAGATGACAAATTAAGAAAAGTCGAAATTACGAAAACAAGAAATCTACAGAAACTGGTTTATTTGTGCCATTTCTTAATTTCTCGTTTTCGCACAGATGCATGTGTATATCTACGTTTCCGGCAACATTGGAAACAATGTTGCCGGAAGTGTAGATATACGCATGCATTTGCGCGTGTCTATAGAGTGAGAGTTAAAACCTTGAATTTATAATTTCTTGGTTTCTTATTTATTCTGGCGAAAACGAGAAATGAAGAAATGGCACAAATCAACCAGTTTCTATAAATTTCTTGTTTTCTCATCTTCTTGATCTGTGATTCTGTTTTTGTTAATTCCACATTTTCGCTCTCGAAAACAAGACGACAGATCCTGAAGGATCTTGGCGCCCACCAGTGTCTGATAATTGTGAGCTAATGACAAGAGGATCTTTGTGTCCATTGTTACTAAGAACAAACGATTGATTTGTAATTTTGTTTGCAGAATTTCGAATTTGAGCGAAAAAGGGACACTGGAAAACACCAAGATATTATCTATCTAAAGTTCAGGAGTTTCAAGATTTCTAGAAACTGTACTTGATGTCGGTTGTTATAGTACAGGTGAAATGAGCAAAGTTAGTCTGAAAGTGAATGTCCGGAGGATCCTTCGTCTTCGTTTTGTAGTAATTTTTTTTTTGCACGTGTCATCATTGGGTACTGGCGGCGAAGACTAATCTCTTTGACACTTTGGCATGAACCCTGATTATCTCCCTTGGATCGAAACACGCAGTAGTCTACAGTTGTCGAGTTGTGACGTTGTTTCACAAGAGTGACGTCCCTTCGGCAGACAAAACGGTGGGGCAGTTCACTTGCAACGGCATGGACTAAAGTAAACTGATTTAAAATTTGAAGAAATACATTTTAATTCGGAATCATTTGAACTCCTTGATATAGAAGGTGAAAGTATGGATATTCTCTATAGTCAATATATAGAATATGCCCCATCGTTTGATGAACCGACTCTTGTGATGCAACGTCACAACTCGGGAATACAGTATTAATTTGACGCGTAACTTGGATTTTCAAATCGGACCAAAAAGGTATCTTGCACAACTGGACCACAAGGGGAACCTGTATACCAAATTTGAGAAAGATCTATGAAGCCCTTATCCTGAGAAATCACGATAAAATTTCATGGGGAAATCCAAAATGGCCGCCTGGTGGCTATATTGGATTTTCGAATCGAACCGAAAAAGGTATCTTGCACAACTAAACCCCAAGGGGAACCTGTGTACCAAATTTGAAAAAAGATCCATGAGGTACTTCCTGAGGAATCACGATAACAAAGTTTCATGGGGCAATCCAAGATGGCCGCCTGGAGGCCATATTGGATTTTCGAATCAGACCAGAAAAGGTATCTTGCACAACTAGACACCAGGGGGAACCTGTGTACCAAATTTGAAAAAAGATCCATGCGGTAGTTCCTGAGACATCGCAATAACAAAGTCTCATGGGAAAATCCAAGATGGCCAAAGCTATCTTGCACAACTAGACCACAAGAGAAACCTGTGTACCAAATTTTACAAAGATCCATGCATCAGTTCCTGAGAATTCAAGATAACAAAATTTTATGGGTAAATTCAAAATGGCCGCCTGGTGGCCATATTGGATTTTCGAATCGGACCGAAAAAAGTATCTTGCACAACTGGACCACAAGGGGAACCTGTGTACCAAATTTGAGAGAGATCCATGCACTACTTCCTGAGAAATCACGATGAAGTTTCATGGGGAAAACTAAGGTGGCTGCCTGGTGGCCATATTGGATTTTCAAATCGGACCGGAAAAGGTGTCTTGCACAACTAGACCCCAAGGGAAAACTGTGCACCAAATTTGAGAAAGATCCATGTAGTACTTCCTGAAAAATGACGATAACTATGTTTCATGGGGAAATCCAAGATGGCTGCCTGGTGGCCATATTGGATTTTCGAATTGGACCAGAAAAGGTATCTTGCACAAGTAGACCCCAAGGGGAACCTGTGTACCAAATTTGAGAAAGATCTATGCAGTAGTTCCTGAGAAATCGCGATAACAAAGTTTCATGGGGAAATCCAAGATGGCCGCCTTGTGGCCACATTGCATTTTCGAATCGGACCAAGAAAGGTATCTTGCACAACTAGACCCCAAGGGGAACCTGTGTACCAAATTTGAGAAAGATCCATGCAGTAGTTCCTGAGAAATCACGATAACAAAGTTTCATCGGGAAATCCAAGATGGCTGCCTGATGGCCATATTGGATTCTCAAATCGGACCAGAAAAGGTATCTTGCACAACTAGACCCCAAGGAGAACCTGTGTACCAAATTTGAGAAAGATCTATGCAGTAGTTCCTGAGAAATGGCGATAACAAAGTTTCATGGGGAAATCCAAGATGGCCGCCTTGTGGCCATATTGCATTTTCGAATCGGACCAAGAAAGGTATCTTTCACAACTAGACACCAAGGGGAACCTGTGTACCAAATTTGAGAAAGATCCATGAAGTAGTTCCTGAGAAATCGCGGTAACAAGAATTGTTTACGGATGGACTGACGGACGGACGACGGACCACGGACGAAAAGTGATTTGAACAGCCCACCATCTGGTGATGGTGGGCTGAAAACACGAAGTTTTGAAGAATTATAATCTTTTTTTTTGTTTTCTCCGGCGAAAACCAGAAATTAAGAAATGACACGAATCAGCCACCATACGAATAGCATCCAACATAATGTTGGTCTGTTTTACTTCACACCGGCCCTGGATGCAAATGTGGGCAATAGGCCTACAGCTGTTACTCGAACCGCCAATGAACGGACGGCGTTCCAGTGTGTTACGCCGCCTTCGAAGGATCTCGGTATATTTTGACAAAGACCTTGTTTATGAGGAGAAAAAGTTGGAGTACGAAGTCTTTGAAGTTCCGGTCGTGAATTACATGAGAGCGTCTCTTAAGTCAAAAGAAATACGGAGACATGTGAATTCAAAGCAATCACGGGTGACGAATTATGCAACACATTCGATTAAATATGTGCATATTCGGAAAGGTCATGAGGTCACGAAGGCTCTTCGGAAAGCCTGTTTAATAAACGGCTGAAAGAAGACATGGTGAATTCGTCTTCTGTCATGGCTCGGCTTTGTCAGACGAACCATGACTAGGGATGATGAAAATATGTCTGCTTGTATGTTCAGGGTAATTATGTATTCTGGTCGTGTCCAAGGTTCCACAGTGATCAATACTGGTTTAAAAGCCGCTTATTCTGGCAATCAGTTACACAGGAACTGGCGTGTGCGGTTACGGTGGATTTGAAATATCGAGCAATTAACCTCGAATGAGATCCCCATGACAGACAAAAACAGGCGAAGGGCACGCTGTCATGAAGGCCTAGTGACGATGACATTTGCATGGCTGCAGCATCGTTCATGTTTCGTCGAGCAGCGGTGCGGCCGTTACTCTGTTGTCATGGTATAGTTATATATTGATAATCCTTTAGATCAAGTATACTGGGAAGTGCAAATATCAATGATTTATTCAGATTGGGGAAATAGGGATTGTTTGTCATTATATGACATGCCCGTTAATTCATATTTCAGAATATTCCTCTTAGCGAGCATAAAGCTCAATGCATTTATCCTAATGAGCATTGTATATGCATATCTCAGTGTACGCCATATCGATATGATTCACAGTATTACATAACTAGGCCTCAGTCATCCATTCGTTCATTTGTGAAAGGAAATGAGGTCAAATCAATAGGGTTAATTCACACTTTATATTCTAAGATATCACAAACAGTCGACGTGGGATAAAGAACACATGGCCAGACGTCTAACACTATGTACTGGTACTCGAACCCTGGAGGCTACTTGCCTGTTACTCAAGGCCGTATTGGATCTGTGAGCAAGGCTATTCAGTGATCTAGGTTATCAGCTCCGTGAGTCTAGACAGCATGGTGGCACGCTCAATGACAAATACAAGGGTCTAGTCCGACATTAACTATTCAGCCGTCGTCCATTAAAGAATTTCCGCGTCCATAATCTAAAACCAGAAGTTCATGAAAACTAGAAGTGTCCAAAGATGTATTCAGTATCATCGACGGCATGTTACCCGTCGGCATGTTACCCGTTTTAGCGCATCCAGTTGAAAACATTGCCTCGTAGCCACTGGCGAACTGCCAGGGGAGACAATTTTGGAATGTCAGGGAACGACTGCCTACAGCCGCGAATGCAACTACAGCGTCCCGAGTCAAATCGCCAAAGGTGACGCAATGAATCATGGGAGTTTTATGAGTGACACTGCATATACGTGAAAATTATCAAAATCGCGGCTCGCCTAGGTTAACTCCTCGTGGCGATGTTGGGTTGATTTATTTGTACTTCCATGCAAACAAAATATCTGTTGACTGTTACTTACGAACACTGGTATTAACAATACTAATTAATATATCCCCTTCAGATTTATCCAGAAAGTCTATTCATATGCATATAAAGCACTCCGCTAAATTGTCAGATGCGGCATTTTATGGATATTCGTTCTTCTTACACTCCTGATGCAAACCTCCCGTCATCAATAATATTTATTCAACGAAATGTAACCCAAGTTGATACATTTATTTAATGAAACAAGAGAACAGCATTGGGGAGGCCGAGCTGAATGAACTTATCGTCATGAGCGCAACAGCTTTCTTCTTTCGTTTTCTCTCTGGATCAAGCCGTTACATATAATGTAAAATTACCCTTCCTACTCTGTCAGAATGACAAGGTCACTCTGACCAAACATTCCATAGCACAGAATCACATGATGTAGTCGAAACACCCATTCACGGTATATTGTCGTTTTGACCACATGATTCACGGTAATCTTTGAATTGGGACACCACGTGCAATAGGCTTAACCCTCAGACCCTGTGATCCAAGCAGGAAATAGCTGGTACTCAGTAAGCTAAGGTTATTGGGGACATTGCCCTCAGTTATCTATGGTGGCTGATTCGTGCCATTTCATTTTTTTTTTCCGCCCGAGGTCATAATTCTGGTATACTTCGTGTTTTCTCTCGCGAAAAAATGAAGGAGATACAAGAAGATGACAAATTAAGAAAACTCGAAATTACGAAAACAAGAAATATACAGAAACTGGTTTATTTTTGCCATTTCTTAGTTTCTCGTTTTCGCACAGATGCATGCGTATATCTACGTTTCCGGCAACATTGAAAACAATGTTGCCGGAAGTGTAGATATACGCATGCATTTGCGCGTGTCTATAGAGTGAGAGTTAAAACCTTGGACTTATAATTTCTTGGTTTCTTGTTTTTTCAAGCGAAAACGAGAAATGAAGAAATGGCACAAATCAACCAGTTTCTATAAATTTCTTGTTTTCTCATCTTCTTGATGTGTGATTCTGTTTTTGTTAATTCCACATTTTTGCTCGCGAAAACAAGAAAACACGAAGTTTTGAAGAATTATAGTCTTTTTTTTTTTTTGGTTTCCTCCGGCGAAAACCAGAAATTAAGAAATGGCACGAATCTGCCACCATACGAATAGCATCCAACATAATGTTGGTCTGTTTTACTTCATACCAGCCCTGGATGCAAATGTGGGCTATAGGCCTACAGCTGTTACTCGAACCGCCCGTTTAAAATAACAGCCAATGAACGGACGGCGTTCCAGTGAGATACGCCGCCTTCGAAGGATCTCGGTATATTTTCACAAAGACCTTGTTTATGCGGACAAAAAGTTGGAGTACGAACTCTTTGAAGTTCCGGTCGTGAATTACATGAGGGCGTCACTTAAGTCAAAACAAATACGGAGACAACATGTGAATTCAACGCAATCACAGGTGACGAATTATACAACACATTCGATTAAATATGGGCATATTCGGAAAGGTCATGAGGTCACGAAGGCACTTCGGAAGGCCTATTAATAAACGGCTGGTATTCGTCCTGGTGAATTCGTCTTCTGTCATGGCTCGGCTTTGTCAGACGAAACATGACTTGGGATAATGACGAATGGATGTCTGCCTGTATGCCCGGGGTAATTATGTATTCTGGTCGTGTCCAGAGTTCCACCGTGATCAATACTGGTTTAAAGCCGCTTATTCTGGCAATGAGTTACACAGGCACTGGGGTGTGCGGTTACGGTGGATTTGAAATATCGAGTAATTAACCTCGAATGAGATCCCCATCACAGACAAAAACAGGTGAAGGGCACCCTGCCATGAAGGCCTAGTGACGATGACATTTACATGGCTGCAGCATCGTTCATGTATCGTCGAACAGCGGTTTAGTCGTTACTCCGTTGTCATGGTATAGTTATATAGTGATAATCTAGTATATTGAGAAATGCAAATATCTATGATTTATTCAGATTGGGGAATATGGCATGCTCATTAAATCATATTTCAGAATATTTCTATTAATCTATGCTCACTTAGCGAGCCCACAGATCAATGCATTTATCCCTAAGTGAGAATTGTTATGTGCATATCGCAGTGTAGGCCTACGCCATATATCGATATGATTCACAGTATTACATCACAAGTCCTCAGTCATCAATTCGTCCAGTTGTGAAAGGAAATGAGGCCAAATCAATTGGGTTAAAGTCACACTTTATATTCCAAGGTACCGCAAACATTCGACGCGGGATAGAGAACACATGGCCAGACGTCTAACACTATGTACTATGTACTCGAATCCTGGAGGCTACTTGCCTGTTGCTCAAGGCCGTATTGGATCTGTGAGCAAGTCTATTCAATGATCTAGGATATCAGCTCCGTGAGCATTTGCGTACACTTCGCCTCCATAAGATGGCTTGCGAATCGTGTGTCTCCATTATCGCGGAGCGATATCCGGTGTTTTATCGGATTCTGTTCGGCCTTCATCCGGCGGAGAACAGACTCGAAAACTCTGATAAATTACAGGTTTTCATACATACCTCGGAAATAGATATTGCCTGGGCTTACATAATATATAGGTATGAATAACTTTCGTATCATCCAAGAGGTGTGGTAGATCTGTAATTTTGAACAAGTAGATCATCACATGACTCGAAAATAGCGGGTTACGTTGGGGTTACGTCGGTAGACTTCAGCGGATTGGCTGACGAAGTCACGTGGTATTGATTTCTGGAAATTCCCTCTTGCACTTGTCGAAAGTAGTCCGAAATGGATACACACGATCTCAGGGTCAGTCTTACCGCGTATAGATGACCGAGATGGTTACAGGTTGCTCCGTGAGTCTAGACAGCATGGTGACACGCTTAGTGACAAATACAAGCGTCTAGTCTGACATTCATTATTCAGCCGTCGTCCAATAAAGAATTTCCGCGTCCATAATCTAAACACCTAATTCGTATAACAGCATTAGTACCAGAATCAGAAGAATTCATAAACTTAGGCTAGCTTCGTGTAAGGGAGAAGAGGTTAATTGTGCATCCAGTAATTTATTTTGCAGGCGGTCAATTATCCCGAAATCTAAGATCGTCAATGTATTAGATTCACATCGACTGTATGTGCCACAAGGCGGCGAAGTCTTGAAAAACAAGACACACCAAACGAAAGCGTTCAGGACTGACTCTTCCGACTGCAGTCCAGAGACCTCGCATTGGCAATTATATTTATGTCGTGTTACATGAAGGGAAGATGCCAGAGTGATTATAACTTCCACCTGCCATTTAACAGACCCAAAGCCAGATGACGTTGTATCCCTCTTTCAATCACGTGATGATTTGTGCATCCATGCATCAACATGACAGATGATCCTGCAATCTAGTATCGCTTATGTAACACGACACTAATTTTGATTGTCAACGCTCCTGTAAGTGCAAGTCCTATATGTAACCCGACACACCAAATCAAAGCTTGCTCTTCCAGCTGTACCAGTCCAGAAACCTTGATCACGTGTTACATGAGAAAAGCGGGAGGGTGATTAATTAGCATTATCATGATCCTCACCTGCTATTTGTCAAGGACGTACATTGCATCACGACAGAGAAGTGGGATAAAACGTCACCAAGTTCTAGGCATATTGTCATGGATGTACATTGCATCATGGGATAGAACAAGGAAAAAATCGTCATCAGGTTTCAGGTCTATCGTCCATTACTTCTAAATTACCCTTCCTACTCTGTCTGAATGACAAGGTCACTCTGACCAAACATTCCATAGTACAGAATCATGTAGTCGAAACACCCATTCACGGTGTTTTCTCGTTTTGACCACATGATTCACGGTAATCTTTTAATTGGGGCACCACGTGCAATAGGCTTAGCCCTCAGACCCTGTAGTCTCAAGCAGGAAATAGCTGGTACTCAGAAAGCTAAGGTTATTGGGGACATTGCCCTCAGTTATCTGTGGTGGCTGATTCGTGCCATTTCATATTTTTGTGTTTTCTTCCGAGAAAACAAGAGATTATAATTCTGTAAAATTTCGTGTTTTTTGTTCTCTCCCGCGAAAGCAAGAAATGAAGGCGATGTAAGAAAACTCGAAATTACGAAAACAAGATATCTACAGAAACTGGTTGAATTTTGTCATCTTTTATTTCTCGTTTTCGCACAGACGCATGCGTATATCTACGTTTCCGGCAACATTAAAAACAATGTTGCCGGAGATGGTTTCCTACAAGAGAGAAGCGGTCAACAGTTTTCAATGATGTCACCAAGACATGATGATTTTCTTTACATAAAATCCTAATCACTGACCATTATTCTTTATCCAGATGAATTTCTAAGTCGTTTTCCAGAGTATGTATCTCAGTCACGCTTGGTTCCTGTTGCTTCAATGTATTTTGCTGAGAAGCAACAGGAACTTGATAATGTGATGTCTAGCACTGTAATATCACTTGTCTTTATTGCACCATGTAAGCGTCCTGTCTGTGTCTTGTGTTCTGTCCTCGGTGTTTTATAGGGTGGATGGGAGGTCTCTGGTTCCATGCTGCTTCAAAGATTTCTTCTTTAAAGTCGCAGAAACGCAACTTGGCTGGGTGGTGCTTGGTTCGTCGCGATATAGCTGAAATATTGTTGAGAGCGACGTTAAATTCTATTCACTCACTCACGTCCATCTGAATAACATGGAAATACATCTTTCAGGATTTCCTGGAATATTATGCAGGATTCTATAAGATTTCAGTTAAGAATCCTATAGGATTCCTGAAGAAAATCCTATAAGATTCCTGAAGAAAATCCTATAGGATTTCCCTGAAAGATGCTACAGGGCACTGAATTACTATACAAATACTTTTGGGTGTTAACAGCAGCCAAATAGAACTGGCAGCAATCAGGGACAAGAACCAAGTCGCTAGATCTCACATCTGTGATACAACCATGGCGCTCTCTGGAATCCACAAATTACATGACTACTTGTTATAATTAACTCTTAAATCAATTTACACGTTTGTAATTATGAGCAGTTAATTCAAGGCAGATGGCGCTGTATTCTCAAGTGAATAGATATTACGAAATATGTTCAGCACCAAGCAAAAGCAAGGTGCAACAGCAACAGAACTACAATAACGCAAAACAAATGCTTTACAAGATAAATATTTTATTGTATACACAAATTATATATTTTACAGTTCTATATAGTAGTATTTACAGTAGTATTGGGAATATTATGTGCCCACTGTTAATGTTCATGATAACATTTTGTTTGTTTATTTCATTTTCTTTGTGCCAATATATACGTCCTACTTTGAATAAGACAAGATGATACAATGCAGTACAGTATAATATGTTATTGGAGTATATGTATACTGGTAACAGGTTGTACAGCTGACACTGTTTTTTTTAGTATACTTTGAGGAATTAATCTAGCAATTTCGGATGCGGTACGGGTGAGAGTGCTATTTTGGACGGGTGTTATTTTGGACACTTTGTGCCATCACACGTGCAGCGTTCATGGATTTTGGGAATTTTTACACATGTTTGAACAGGAAATTGAAACTCATCATTGTTAAATATTTCAGCCATCTAGACCATTTATTATGTCGAAAAATCAACTTAAAACAATCAATCGATTTTCACCTGAAATTTTGGTGGGCAATTCAATTTTCTGATCGCACAAATGCACCAAATGTGTATTAAATACCTTGCTACACTTCTACAATGCTATGTATCCATTTTGACAATTGGCACCACGTGACTTAAGTGCAACAAGGAATTTGCTGCAATGGTGTCTCTGCCCTCCATGAATGTTAATGGCGGTTGCTGGTATGTTTGGAACCGTGAAATCAACATTATATGAATAATTAGTTTATGACAAATCTGATCAATAGACCTTTTCACAGAGCTCGGCAAATTCCGTGTAGCGTAGCGACGACACAAGTCACATGGCGCAAGACCATGTGATCTCTGGTAACCAATCGAAATCTGGAAGCAGATCGACCGCCATTTTTTCATCACTAATCATTCACTGCCACAAAATGGGTTTGTCCGGAAAGTCAACAAAATAATTATACTCACTAAAATGATAACTTCCTTTCCCTAATAAACTAGTTTTCTTCGAGTGCACCCCAGATTTGTGAAAAAAAGACAATGTTTCAGTCATATTATAATATATTTCGATTTAAGTTTAGAGATCTATTTCACGTTAGGCACTTCAGGTTGTGGCAGCGGTGTTTTTGAGGGTGCGCTGGGAAGGAAACATGGCGTGTGTGTATGTGCAAAACGGGTACTCTTCCTGCTATTTGACGATTTTACCTTCACACCTACTAGCCAGTATAATACAATAATTCGTTGTTTTGTAATGGGATAAAGGAAACTACCATTGCGTAGAGGCTACATTATTCCCACTCTTATATCAAATACACCAAAATTTACTATGTGCACTTCCATAACTTCAGTTGTCCACTCGTAAGAGCTCTTCAGTGTGGAGGTAATAAATGGTAAACAGTGGGAACAAGATTCCCCATTTTGCCGACAGACTTCAGAATCATCCGGGTTATTTTGCTTCCAGAATCCGAGCATTCCATTGGTCAGACGATCTCTGAACTCGTGAGCTTCCGTCAATACAATTTTACCTTCGGATTTATTCGGTTTGAAATGGTCTATTGTAGCTGTAGTTGAAGAAGAATAATGTCTTTTGATTCCGACATGTCCAACATAGCACCCTCTCTGGTAATGCCAACATGATAATTCTGTTGACTCTCAATGCTCTGAACAGATAGCTGGAAGCCCAGTTCTGAGTAGCAGATGTCTGATGCCAAGTTTCATCACAAAAGGTTCATTAGCTTGGAAATTACACGAGAATAACCTTTAAAGAACGTCCAAGATAGCACTGTGATCCGTAAGTTGTGAAGCATTGAGAAGGAGAGTTAACAATATTTATTATTCAGCTTTGTGGTCAAACGACCATAGCGTATGGTCGTTTTGACCACATGGTTTGTGATCAGTCTTATTTGTACCATGTACCGGTAATGGTCAGATTGCCCATATTATATCCTTCTAATATGAACGCGTGTTACGTGGCATCCAATTCGGAAGACGTCTTTAGAAGCTGGCGGGGAGCCAATTGAGTTTATCTAGTCTTGGCGATGGGTTATGGAGCAAACAGATCTCCGTCATATCCTTCCCGATTCTTCCAAGCGCCATTTCTACCCCTAATGCAATCTTACTCTGCGATAACCAGGAGCTGAATTCAATTTCCGTTACCGAAATAAATGGTATCAAAAGCAAAGGAATTTCCAAGGAGTCTCTGTAAATTAGGTTTTTCTTCTGGAATCTCTACAAATCCGCTGGAATTCACTTGTGTTATAGCCAGGAATCATTCATAGAATTATGTTTTCCTGCCACTTGACAAGACAGCTGAGAAGAAATCGATAAAAATATTTGCAGTAAAATCGCCATGCTCCATATTTATGTTACCGTTATTCGGCTTGCAGTGCTTAAAGATGTAATCAGCCTCAAATCTACGCTGGAATCGATCTCTCTCAAACTCCGCGAAAGTGACATATGTTACGACAGGTACAAAATTAAACACATCTGTCCATAAACAAATCAACTTGTTTCCACCATTCAGGAGAAAATAGAAGGAATTTGTCTTTAAAAATAAACGGCATGGCATGCCGTTTATTTTTTCGATGGCCGTGTCAACAAGCGTTTACACGTGTGGTGCATTCTGCCTACGTATGCTCTGCCACTCTACCGAACCTGAGGCACGAGCCATGACGTCATCCCATGTCTGCAGCTGTTCAGCATTCAATTTCGTGAGCGTCGCTACGTCACTCACACGTCACGCAGTGACGTCATTTTCCTCTCCACGCACAGCACATATTCAATGGCGAAACAGAAAGCCAGCCGAAGCGGACAGAGTTTCAAGTTTCTCTGACAAGATATTCTTGCATTCGTTGTATATGGCAATCCCACTATCATCAAATATAATACCTATGACGCTTTAGCAAACTTCGCTGCAAAAAAACAGATGGGAGAGAGTTTACAAAATCCATCAATTTTTAGGCTGATTACATCTTTATTAACATTCACTCTCCAACAGCTCTACTTGTGCAAGCAATGTGCGGATATGTCTGTCAGTCGAGCTGTGGCGCCTGTTCATCGAGGAAGTACTGGTAATGAGATGTTTGTCTTGTATTCCATTTGCAAGAGGAAGTAATCCATTCCTCCTTCCTGTATGGGGAGGACTCGTTCACGGGTTTCCTGGAGATAATTTCGAATATTTCTTCGCTTTCTATATTGTTCTGTTTGGGACAAGCTTGCGAGTTTTATAAACTTGCCATTATCCTACATGTAAAAACTCGCCACTCGACGGAAAACGCGGCGATTTGGATCAATTCTATGCATTCATTTTGGCAATTGGCACTACGTGATTTAAATGTGTCAGGAATTTCCTGCAATGGTGTCTCTGCCCTCCATGAATGTTAATGGAGGTTGCTGGTATGTTTGGCACCGTGAAATCAACAGTATATGGATAATTAGTTCATGGCTAATCTTATTAATTGTTGCTATAGTTGAAGAAAAACAATGTCGTTTGATTCCGACGTGTCCAAAATGCCTGGTTATGCCAACATGATAATTCTGTTGATCTCTCAATGCTCTGTACGCGCAGCTGAAAGTTCCGATAAACATAAAAAATATGCCGAAGTGCAGTTCTGAGTAACAGATGTCTGATGCCAAGTTTCATCCCAAAATGTTCATTATCTTGGAAATTTCACGAGAATAACCTTTAATGAACGTCCAAAATAGCACTGTGGTCCGTAGGTTGTGAAGCATTGAGAGAAAGGGTTAATAATATTTATTATTTAACTTTGTGGTCAAGCGACCATGGCGTATGGTCGTTTTAACCACATGATTTGTGGTCTGTCAAATTTGTACCATGTATCGGTAATGGTCAGATTGCCCATATCCTTCTGATATGAACGCGTGTTATGTGGCATCCAACTCAGAAGACGTCTTTAGAAGCTGGCAGGCAGCCAATTTAGTTTACCTGGTCTTGACGATGGGTTATGGACAAACGGATCTCCGTCATATCCTTCCCGATTCTTCCAAGCGCCATTTCTAC
>JAVTVY010012547.1:0-56536 GCA_036873755.1 Hanleya hanleyi
GAACTCCCACCCATCGCACGAGGCCCGATGATGATGTCGCCCTAATTCAACAGTCAAATTCCGACGACAAGACCTTGGGCCAGATTTTGTACGACGTGGAAGGTAAAGTACACTTCGTGGACGAAGCCATAAATGTTCCCAGCGATCTGTTACACGAAGACCATCCAGTGAGTGACATTTATCGGCGCCCTTGGCCCATGATCCGGCACTGTTTCTACCGTCATCGCCCTATTCAAGATATCTACAATTTCCGACTGACCGACCTCACCCGTCTACGTAGCTACGTAGAAGCCATCTTCAAAGATCAAACTACGGCCTTCAAATTGAATCTGGTGTTTGGTTGTGTGCTGCAGCATAAAGAGACAGTCCAAGTCCGATATTTTTACCCGAGCAGTAACATCCGGGTATTTGACCAACCGTTTACCATCATTAACCGAGTGTCGCTAGAGACGATGCTGGAGAAACTGGACACCGTGGATCCCGTGGAATGGGCCCAACAACTACGCCCCAACACCAAGTGGATAGTGGAGAGTGTGACCAATGTTACGTTTTTCGTTACCAAGCTGACCGACCACTCCCATCGGCTGAATGCGTCACTCGTGCACTGATGAATACCATAACATGCCGTACATACTCTATATGTCTACATGTTGATCGTTGACGGTACGGAGGTGACCGAAGATACACGGATGTTACCGAAGATGTCACGGCTCGGCCCTCGACTTGGAGATAGTTGAACTGAGTGTGCTAAAAATAGATCACCAGCTAGCGTGCTATAAAAGGGAAACGGCCTGGACGTTTCATCAGACACTCTGTCAACCACCAAGATGTTCACTTGCACAACTTGCCAGAAGCTGTTTACTCGTCTAGATAATTTACGACGCCACGAGGCCTCCACCCACAACGATGCTCGGTATACTTGTACAACCTGCGCACGGTCATTCAATCGGGAGGATCATTTACTGCGTCATGAGAGGGTACTTCACGCGGGTGCAACGGTACTATGTAATGATTGTGGTCGACTCTTCAAACGACCCAGTCGGTTTAGACAGCACCAACGTTTGATGCATGCTCCGTCTCTACGGTTTGGGCGACAACTTTCCACTAAAGAGGAGCCGCGGAAGGTCAGCCCCAGTGAAGATGAACCCGGAGAGACGAACGCCACTGGTGATACGATGACGAAGAGCCTGCCTATACCCACGGTCCAGGAGGGCCTGGATATCAAGCCGGACCCCACCGTTACGGTTTCGAGTCATACGCCTGATAACATCGAACATTTTCTGGACGAGCCCATAAATGTTCCTAGCGATCTCTTACAGGGCGCCCATCCAGTGAGTGACATCTATCGGCGCCATTGGACCATGATACGGCACTGTTTCCACCGTCATCGCCCTATTCAAGATATCTACAATTTTCGACTGACCGACCTCGTCCGTCTACGCAGCTACGTTGAAGCCATCTTCAATGACCAAGCAACGTCCTTCAAATTAAATCTGGCGTTTGGTTATGTGCTGCAGCATAAGGAGACAGATCAAGTCCGATACTTTTACACGAGCAGTAACATCCGGGTATTTGACCAACCGTTTACCATCATTAACCGGGCGTCGCTAGAGACGATGCTGGAGAACCTGGCCAACGTGGATCCCTTGGAATGGACCCAACAACAACGCCCCAACACCAAGTGGAAAGTGGAGAGGGTAACCAATGTTACGTTCTTCGTGACCAAGCTGACCAACCAACCCATCGGGTGAATGTATTCACCCAGGCACTGATAGATACTCAGAATGCACAAGCAGCTATCTGAGGATATGTTGCCTCAACGGTATCCTGGGCTGCCCGATGATGATTAGAATAAACGGTTCAAAGCGAACATGGCCGAAGATGGAACTTTCTGAAATGAAAACTTCTGATTGGACAAGAATACATCTAACGGACAGGAACGAATATGACAGATGCAAATGGTGGCCTCTGATTGGACAAGTCTTCTTGAATTGTAACACCAAGTGGATAGTGGAAATAATGACCAATGTTGCGTTCTTCGTGGTTAAACTGACCACCACCTCCATCGGATGAAAGTATTCACCCATGCACTGATAGATACTCAGAATGCGCAAACAACTATCTGAGGATATGTTGCCTCAACGGTATCCTGGCCTGCTCGACGATGATTAGAATAAACGGTTCAGATGGCACTTTCTGAAAATGAGACTTCTGATTGGACAAGAATACATCTAACGGACAGGAACGAATATGAAACATGCAAATGGTGGCCTCTGATTGGATAAGAATCTTCTTGAATTGTAAATATACCCAACGCGGCTCCCCAGCGTGGGTATGATGTAACATTGGGGAAAATAAACTATATGAAAAAAACTTCTTGTTGTTGTTGTTCTCTCATGTGTCATCCTTGTTGCTGTTGTTGTTCTCTCTCTGGTCTATATCATGGCGTTATGTTAGAGTGTTAAGGTGTAACGACGGGCGTTGACGGGCATCACTGCATTTCGAAGAATTGGTGACAATTCCATGGAATATCAGAGCTTCTGAGCTATTTCACCAGGGCGTTGAAGCATTAAGAATGGTGTTGGTGGGCGTTGCTACAAGATGACACCTCACACGGTCCATTTGGACGGCGGATGGTCCATCTCTACACCAAATAACATCCTTCACTGCTAAAAAATGCCCACTTTCGCTACAACTTGTACTAATGACGTCACCAATGACGTCACAGATGCTATAAATATCCCTGAAATCAGGGTGTATACTCCGAGAGCTACAACATGACACCCCACACGACGCATTCGCAACGCGGTTGGTCCATCTCTACACCAAATACCTTCCTGCACTGCCCCAAAAGGCTCACTTTCGCTAATACTCCTACTGATGACGTCATCGATGACGTCACAGATGCTTCGGACATGCCTCAATTCGGAATGTACCCCCCGAGAGCTACAAAATGACACCTCACACGACGCATTCGGACTAAGGATGGTGCATCTCTACACCAAACTCACCCTCACGCACCCACAAAATGTCCACTTTCGCTACTACTCGTACCGATGACGTCATCAATGACGTCACAGATGACGCGGACACCCCTCAAATCGGAATGTACACGCCGAGAACTACAAGATGACACCTTCCAGGACGCATTCGAACCGTGAATAGCCCATCTCGACCCCAAATACCTTCATGTACTACCCGAAAATGTCCACTTTCGCTACTTCTCGTACCGATGACGTCACCGATGACGCGAACATCCCTCAAAATCGGAATGTACACCCCGAGAACTACAAGATGACACCTTCCAGGACGCATTCGAACCGTGAATAGCCCATGTCGATCTCAAATACCTTCATGTACTGCCCGAAAATGGCCACTTTACTTAATACAACCAACTGCGCATGCGCAGATTGACGCGACTTGCATTAAAAAACACACCATTCTGACTCAACCCCACACAAGCTTCACTTTGACACCTCACACGACCCATTCGAACCGTGATTAGCTCATCTCTAACCCAAACACACCCCTACATAGCACCCAAAATGTCCCCTTTCGCTACTACGGCCAGACTGCGCATGCGCAGACTATTGAACACGGACGAACCATTAGTGTAGTCAAGTGCTCCTCCACGAGCGCTTCAAAATAAGACCTCACTCGATTTGCTTCACATTGATACCTCACTCGTCTCCATTGGACCACTAGGGGCGCCTCTAACCCAAAAAAGGATATTTTGAAGATTGCGCATGCGCAGAATGCTGTTAGTTCAACCCACACCAGTCCATCAGATGCTCCTTCACGTCACCTTCAATTTGATACCTCACTCGACCCGATTGGTCCATTAGGGACGCCTCTAACCCCAAAAAGGCTATTTTTGAAGATTCATATTTTTGATATCATCTTCGCGCATGTGCAGAATTACCCTAATTCAAGCCCACACCCAGTCTATCAGATGCTCCTTCACGTCACCTTCAATTTAATACCTCACTCGACCCGATTGGCCCATTAGGGACGCCTCTAACCCCAAAAAGGCTATTTTCATAGCCTTTGGACTTCGCGCATGCGCAGAAAATTCAAAATAGCCTTTATTGGAGTTAGGGCAGCCCCTAGTGGTGCAATCGGGTCGAGTGAGGTATCATTGTGAAGCATTTCACGTCAGCTTCAATTTGATACCTCACTCGACCCACTACCTCTAAAATAAAAAATCTTCATTCACCGGATGTTGATAATTATCTTCAAAATAATCTTTTTTTTGAGGTTAGAGGCGTCCCTAATGGTCCAATCGGGTCGAGTGAGGTATCATTGTGAAGCATTTCACGTCAGCTTCAATATGATACCTCACTCGACCCACTACCTGAAAAATAAAATTTTGTTGACTTGACGTATGAAGATTTCCCATCCGAAGGACGGGTTTTACTTCACATTTTTTTGTTTTGTTTTGAAAAATTTTTTTTTGAAATGTACAAACTTTTACGTGAAGACAATATTCTTTATATATGTGTACTTCCTATTTCCCGCAGGAATTTATGCAATATCAATTCTTTCCGCAATGAACTTACAATTTTACTGGCAATGAAATTCTCCGTGTCAATTTGAGGTGGATATGAAAACGTACTGACTGACACGTGCAATGGCAACAATTCGCTACAGTGTAATGAAATGTGTTCATTTTTTAGGCGCCCGTGGTTTTATTAATATGCAAACACATATGCTTTTCTAATAGTTCATTGGCTGAACCGCGAGGCGGGAGAAAAAATATTAAACTATTTTCGTCTCGCGAGGCCAAATCCTCAGTGTGTGTGCGGCGAACGCAAGCCAACAACTCACCAGTTTTACCGGACAGGCAAATGAATTGCATGTTATTTTGACTCGATTCATACGCTCGACTCTTCAAAATGGACTTGAAGAAGACGTTATGCGGGAACTGAAATCAATTTCTTGAAACTTTTGTTAAACTAATTTCGTCTCGCGAGGCCAAATCCTCAGTGTGTGTGTGTGCGGCGAACGCAAACCAACAACTCACCAGTTTTACCGGACAGGCAAATGAATTGCGTGTTATTTTGACTCGATTCATACGCTCGACTCTTCAAAATGGACTTGAAGGAGACGTTATGCGGGAACTGAAATCAATTTCTTGAAACTGAACGCAAACCAACAACTCACCAGTTTTACCGGACAGGCAAATGAATTGCATGTTATTTTGACTCGATTCATACGCTCGACTCTTCAAAATGGACTTGAAGGAGACGTTATGCGGGAACTGAAATCAATTTCTTGAAACGTTTGCTCACCGTGAGCAACAAGAGAGCTAACAGGCAATTGAGGCCGTTAGCTCAGCTGATATGTCGATGGAAATATCTGTGAATTTCGAAAAAAATGCGTGACAAGCCAAGAAAACAGAAAACCGCTGGGATGTGGACACCAAACCAGGGAACATCTATGTGCCGCTGACCAAAATCATTAGCTTCATAGTTTAGTGCGTAAAGGTGGAAATATCTGTGAATTTCGATTAGCATACAAATGCATGGTGTGTTATATCCCACCTAGGAAAAAAACAGCCCCCCAGATATGCATCAAACGTCCGGGAGTATGGGATATAGGTATACATCTGGACTAAACTTCTTTTATCAGGTAAGCTACACTTTAGTACTATACTTGCATGTCATAAAATGAGAGAGAGAGAGAGAGAAAGAGAGAGAGAGAGAGAGAGAGAGAACATTTCAATCTCATGATCTGCCAATTTTCGAGATGAAAATTTTTTCTTGACGAAATAGAAATGAACGCGAATCTATATTCTACAAAACATTTTTTCTTGACGAAATAGAAATGAACGCGAATCTATATTCTACAAAACATTTTTTCTTGACGAAATAGAAATGAACGCGAATCTATATTCTACAAAAACACTAGAAAATATTAGCGTAGATGAATTTTTTTAGACTCATTTTAGACTGTTTTGTGCTTTCATCGAAAGTGAAAACACATCTCGAAAAGTGTGTAGCAGTGTCGATATAAATCTTCAACCTAGATGTGAAAATAGATACCGGGGCATAAATTAGAGAGAGCATTTCAGTACACCTCAAAAAAATGAAACATGGACGGTATCCTTCATCTCGAGGGTGCGCAAGTTCGATTCTTGCTTTCATTATGTGAGTATGTGTTGGACATGTGATCTTTAAATTTTATTATCACCAGACTAGCAGGGTAGGATGTGGGTTTCAGGAGTTCACCGGGTGTGACAATTTCTTTATAATGATTTGTGATAAAAGCGGGTAAAACCTAATGTCAAAATCTCCTTGAAGGTCACGGAGATGTCGATTTATTGCTGATCAGCTGATTTCCAGGACAGACAGACATTATTTCGGCTCTTTTCTCTTCGAAATTCTTGTAATTTGCTCAATACAAATAAATATTTAAATTGACTCTGAGTTTTCTGTTGGCATTATTTCAGCAATATTATGCACTAATGGGTTTTATCATTCTTTTCCATTCATGGAATTTTTACAGTTCCACAGTGTCACAAAACAACAATAATGCCATGATGTCACAATAAGACGTTACAAAGACAATTTCTGCTGTATAC
Organism: Hanleya hanleyi; assembly: GCA_036873755.1. NCBI lineage: Eukaryota > Metazoa > Mollusca > Polyplacophora > Lepidopleurida > Hanleyidae > Hanleya > Hanleya hanleyi. The sequence continues at coordinate 6,584 of JAVTVY010012547.1, forward strand.
AATGGTATAAGGCACCTGTATACAATGGTATAAGGCACCTGTATACAATGGTATAAGGCACCTGTATACAATGGTAGAATGCCGATATTTCAACCCCACGCCCAGTCCATCAGATAGCCCTTTTCCTCACCTTCACTTTGATACCTCCTACGACTCCATTGGCCCATTAGGGACTCCCCTAGCTCCAAAACCGCTATTTCCATACCCTTCGGTAACCGCGCATGCGCAGAATGCCGATATTTCAACCCCACACCCAGCCCATTAGATGCCCCCTCACCTAAGCTTCACTTTGATACCTCACTCGACCCCATCGGTACACTAGGGGCTCCCCTAGCTCCAAAAAGGCTATTTTCATACCCTTCGGTCACCGCGCATGCGCAGAATGCCGATATTTCACCCCCACACCCAGCCCATTAGATGCCCCTTCACCTAAGCTTCACTTTGATACCTCACTCGACCCAATCGGACCATTTTATCTAGGGACTACTTTTTCTCCGCGGAAGCTTTTTTCCGAGACCGAATCACCGCCAAAACCACGGCCAAACCGCATCCCCGCGGATGAATACATTTTTTTTTTTTTTTGCCGGAACTTTTTTTTTCGTTCCACCCACCACCCACGGCGGCCATCTTTTCCCACCTCCCACATGGCGGCCATCTTTTCCCACCTCCCACATGGCGGCCATCTTTTCCCCCCTCCCACATGGCGGCCATCTTTTCCCCCCTCCCACATGGCGGCCATCTTTTCCCACCTCCCACATGGCGGCCATCTTTTCCCACCTCCCACATCTTGCACTCACTGACCTCTGCTCCACGTTGCTCCACATCACGCATGCGCACATACCCTTTTTCCCAGGTTAATGACGTCACACGCATGCGCAGTGTGGAGCAATTTGTTCAATTCGGGTACTGTATACTACTTCCCCCTCGCGAATGTTTACCTTGAATTGTATATCGAAATGATGGAAAAATTTCCCTGATCGCGCTATTCCGATCGAGCTATTCAACCTTTTTTTCGTGGATTAATAACCATTTTGAATGACCTTCATATACATTTCATTTATACTCAAGGCAAAAATATATATTCACTATGGGAAGGGTAGTAATTTTTCTTTCAAATATATGACCGGTGACAATGTCATATAATGTAGGGCTTTTTATTTCATGTGATGAAACTATATTCACATGAATCGCATACATTAAATTTTCAGATAAATTCAATTTGCATTCCAGTTCGTTCAAACATACGATAGGATTGAACTTGAGGAATCTCTTTTCAAAAATAGGAAAAGGATTGCGTATTTCAAAGGCTCTCGCGGGGGTATGGGTACTGCAAAGTACTTGTACAATTCCGATTAAAGATCGGGTATGTTGTCAAAAGGCACAGAGTTATAATAAAGGGCGAATAAAAAGTATATTTTACAGTCTTTTCGTACTATAAATTGAACGGAGTACGAGGAGAACTATATATTATATTTAGTTCGAAATTTGGAAAAGGGTGTGAAACAGTTCCATGTACATTTTGTGCATATCCGCTACGCAATGAATACACCCGGATTGCTCTGTAAAGATAGCAGAACGGGCAAATGGCCTATTAACCCTATCTGGCCTGGGGATTTGGGGACCTGCTTCTCTCCTCCTTAAATATTTTCCTTATACCTTGAGCTAGGGGCTGAAGCTTACCACACTAAACCCTTGGGTCAAGCTCTATCAAAAATGTAAAAATATCCAAGATGGCCAATGTGATGACGTCACAGTGACGTCATTTTCAAAAAAAAAAAAAAAAATTGTCAATTTTCCGGTCACATTTTTCCATGTATTTTACCTGCCATTTCTCGGCAATAGCTGCAAGATAAATTAGTAAGTAATAATCTGATGTGAAATAAAATAGTTTTTGTCCACTTTTCCTCACAGAGAAGCAGAAATTTTGAACAAGAATGACGAAAACATCACTTTCCTGTTAGACCCATACGGTCGCCATTTCGAATTTACCCATAATCCGAAGCTCGGAGGGTCATGCAAATAGGATCAAAATGACTCCAATATTGTATGCTACAAAGTCATGGAGTGTCGGCTTTCAAGTATTTGGCGTTTCGGAAATAGGACAGAAAGTTTGGTATAGAGGAACATATTGCTCCTCCGCCCCCCCCCCCCCAAACCGGCCTATAATCAACCATTTTTTCCAATCATAAATTGCATTTCGACTTTCCTTATTATAGCCGTAATCTTACGACCAAGGGCTATTATTTAGCCTGTCATGTTTTGGAAAAATGTTATTACTGATTTTTTTTTAAGTCCGGCTGTTTTAATGCTATTACAGTGCAATCAACATCTGAACGAAATTTTCAAACACGTTGTGAACATTGTCAATTCGCAGCATCTTAATTGTGAAAAAATAACTTAGGACCAGAACTATTTTTTTTTTCTCAAAATATCCGGGTAGACAGAATGTTATTTCTGATTAACTAGATCTGAAATATGGTAAGATATGATATGATCAATAAATTATTTGCGGAACTGTATAGCTGGAAATTATTTCAAACATGTGAAATTATTAAAGAACATCATTTGTGAACATCATTTAAGATTATTTTTTGTCAAAATTGAAATTTGACAGTTAGAAATCTTTTTAACTGAATCTATAGCTCAACAATCTGAATAACACATGTATAAATTTCAGAATATTTGTTTATTTCAAGACATTTTGACGTTTAGAGAAACATGTTCCCGCTCCAATCTTCACAAAAGTTTCTGTACGTTTCCCATTGAATGCTGATGACCAATGCAGACCGTTTCTTCTTATTTAAGTAAATAATTAATGGCTACCGGTACTTATATTTTGAATTATGACCAATTTTCCTAAATATAGAAAAATTTACGGTAAGAGTTAGGCTATGTGTACGATATGGTCTACAAGAACTAGCTTTCATCATTTGTGAAGTTGGTTATTTTTTTTAGTCTAAAATCAGTTATTTGTGCCACTTATACATACGTATGTAATTTCATCCTATAATATGCTTGTTCACTCTCATGTATAACCTACTTAAACTGACGGGCGATGCTGTTAAAACATCAGAAATTCCTTTATTGGACCATGGAGCATAGTAGGCTCCATGATTGCACCTACAAAATTTTGGATTTGGATTAATACTGCCACAAGCAGCTTGGCAGAGTTATCGTCCATTTATCGTGGAGATCTTCCCAGCCCCGCTGGTGAATACGGTCCTGCTGGTGAATGTGCCTGCTCGTGAATCATGTGAATGTAGTACGCTGGCCAGTACTGTTGCCATAGCCCGTTAAACAGTTTTATTTCAGAAACAGACACACGATCAGTCGATCAGCTGAAGGTGCCAGCTATACACGCCTCACGATAGGACGAACTCCATGCAGATATCCTACGCTGGTGTACATAATGTGCGCATTATTGCGCAGTACGCGGCTACGTCACAACCGGGTCTCCTCGTGAATATTGGCTCTCCTCTTGAACGGTCCCTTGGTGAATGTTGGCTGGCAGCTGCCACTCGCCTGATGACCACCTCGCCATCCATAAGTCTTACCGCGTATAGCATTCGCGACTGCTCGGCCTATTCCGTCGAAGTCAAATGACCTACATTGTCCGAGATCGTGTCGAGTGCGCGTATAGATGACCCAGATGGTTACAGGTTGCCTTATGTCCGTGAGCGACCGTATCACTCCGATACAATATATTGAATTGAATTGATGCAAACAGTTTGACAGTTACTAAAAAAATCATTTTCGTTGTTTCCATTTCCAGCCCAGCATATTTTTTAAAAATTCCATCATTCTTGAAATCAGGAAATAATTCAACTGATGCAGATGATGTAAAACTTGTCCATTTTTTTACCCAAGCCTCCTCTGAAACACCTGGCCACGACGGCAGATAGTATATTGTAGATTGTCAGTGGCTGGGACAAACTATAACAAGATAAGACTTTATTTGCTCCTTATGCCCGAAGGCTAATGGCACAGCATGTTAAAACAAATAAATATTTCAAATAAATATATATCAAGATTTCCAGGATATACCTATTAGTGGTCGAGGATAGATGGCCTATCATTTGGCCACAGGGGAGACATATAGTAGATAAACATATACAGGTATAGATTAAGAGTCTTTCAAATACTCAAAGCATTCGTATACATATCTCGCTACACTGTTTACTACTGCTTGGATGGTTGTACTCATTATCCATCTAAATAGGGAAATAGTATCATCAAATAAATTTAATAAATATGGTCCGATACAGTTAAAGAGTTTATCTCTCTGGGGTTGTAATCTCGTGCATTGCAGGAGAAAGTGCTTCTCATCTTCAACAACCTTACAGGTGAGACAGAGCCGTTGTTCACGAGGTATATTGTGATAACGCCCCTTTTCAATTTCCAATTTGTGGGCACTAATTCTGAACCGTGTCAGGGCTACACGATGGTGTCTATTTGGTATAGAAAAAATTGCATCCTCACCTCCGAGTGTTTCCTTGAAAGTACTGTAAGTCTCCAGTTTACTACATTCAGAGATCTTACTTTTCCAGAGTGTAACAAATATATTAGTTAAAGTTTTCCGAATAAAGTTTAGGGCTGATTTTGGGGAATTACAACCTTGATTCTCCCACAGATATGCACAACCAGTCACAGAGAGAGTTTTTCTGATGAAGGTAACCCAGTTACTACAGTTTGGGCTTCTAGGGTCCGTGTAACCTTGCACAATTCAATTTTCGTTTTTTGTTTTTGGTTCCTCAAAATCAAAAATTGAAATTTGACCGTCAATTTTCAATTTTCGTTTTTCGTTTTCGGTTTCTCAGAATCAAAAATTGAAATTTGACATTCAATTTTCAATTTTCGTTTTTCGTTTTACTTGGCGCAAAAATGAAAACCAAATATTGAAAATTGCCTCGACTTGTCCGTTTTTCGTTTTTTGATTTTAACTTTGACGCATCAATGTTAACTGCGCACGCGCAAAGCCTTTGGTTTCACTTTCAGTCCGCGGAAAGCGCAAATCGGATTGTTTAGGCAGGTGTGGAGCACAATATGGAAAGCCAGTAGGGGGGAAGATATGGGAGTGTCACCACACTATAGATCTCTGGAGCCAGGCATTCGAGCTAGATTATATAATGGACCAACTGCGCATGTCCAGAAGTGAGTAGGCATTCGTGCAGTAGGTGTGAAGCATTATATGGAGAACAACAGCGTTGATACACATAGGAGTTTTATTAAAGTAGGGTAAAATATTAAATACGTGGGTACCCTAATCATAACCCCAAAAGGAACTTCCCGCGTCGATGCGTTGAAGCTTTCGACACCCGCACTTAAAGCGTTGAAGCGTTTTTGACGCTGAACGTTGACAGGCATGTGAACGCTCCAACGATCCAGGTCCCAAAAATAGAGAATGAAGATTGAGCCTGAAGCGTTGAAGCAGTCAGACGTCTGGCATCAAACGTGACGTTTGTGTGCTTGTTTGAAATGGGGGTTTACGAAACGCTGGCCATATACGGATTTCGCGGCCCATTACCGCGATGCTTGCTCTTATTGGTGTTACATCATTGTTAGTATCTATATTTCAAATCAGTAACAAATAGCGGTTTCGTGAATGAATGCTGTTCGCTTTTGTAGCTCTCTAAACATCTATTTTTAGAAATGAGAAAATCCACGACTGCGTCCTGATTGGCTCAGGCCTCAATGCCAATAACCAATGACAACTACGGGATGCCACCTATCCAGACCTTGGTTCATCTTCACAAGTCCAGGTAAATCGTGAATCCTCTCACAGGGTTTACCCGGACATTTTTGGTGATTCGAGTGAGTTTTTGAGTCCTTGCCTCAATCTCGAACATTTCATCCCCCAAGGTTATTTTGAATTAGCATGTCGGTATCCCAAGCCGGCGGTTTTTGCTTTGACTCTCGATGACGATTTCAGCCTGACATCAAAGTTATGCCAGCGGTGTCACATCTCAAACATTGCAGCTAGTGGTTTGGCGTAATGAGCTTGCTGAGCCTGTTCAATAATTGGTTGATTTAGAGGATACCCCTCGATCTTTGTTTTATCCAGAACTATCGTGGACAGCTAACCAAGGCAATGCATAGATACCCTAACAAATCGATCAATACACTGGCTCCCAAGGATGGCCTGGTGAGCCACATGCCTCTCACGCTTCACACCTCTTATACGACACGATTTGCGTTTTCTATACTACTCGTCATACCGGAAGTGACATCATAACCCATCCACGTGCGAACGTAACATTGAAAAGTCAAAGTTAAAATCAAAAAATGAAAAACGGACAAGTCGAGGCAATTTTCAATATTTGATTTTCATTTTTGCGTCAAGCAAAACGAAAAACGAAAAATGAAAATTGACTGTCAAATATCAATTTTCGTTTTTTTTTGTAATCCCAGAATCAAAAATTGAAAATTGACGGAGAAATTTCAATTTTTGATTTTAAGATCACAAAAAAAAAAATGAAAATTGAAAATTGACGGTCAAATTTCAATTTTTGATTTTGAGATTACAGAAACAAAAAACGAAAATTGAAAATTGACGGTCAAGTTTCAATTTTTGATTTTGAGAAACCAAAAACGAAAAACGAAAATTGAACTGTGCAAGGTTACACGGACCTTCTAGCAGCTTCAATTTGTTCGAGGTAAGCCTTATGGATCAAAGTACTGGGACTGGATGATACAATATGCAGAAAGAAGCTGATACTATTAACAATTGCAGCAACCTTCAGAGGAGTTCTTCGTAGTTCACCAAGTACCGCCATGTTGACAGATCTGGAGTGTACTCCAAGTATCTGTTTACAATATTTCATGTGGACAGCTTCCACCTCATTAACCTTAAGCAAAATATCTGTAATTTCTTTATCTTTATCTATGTAACCTACCCACACTTCTGAACCATACAGTAAAATGGGTTGTATTATACAATCAAACAGTTTACATGAGAGACCCATATTAATTTCATTCGGGTTAACAGCATTTCTCAGAGCAAAAATAGCTTTTCTAGCTGTACAAGATAAGTTTGTAATGGCTTGGTTAAAGTGGCCATTACTATGTAGTATAACCCCAAGGTATTTGTTTCTGTTTACACATTTGACCTGTTCACCATTTATACTGAAATAATGGTTAATTGGCTTATTAATCCCAAAAGCTACCACTTTGGTCTTGCCTAAGTTAACAGATAGGTCCCATTTGTTAATAAACATACCTAATTTGTTAAGTTTTCTTTGTAGATCTTCTTTATCCAGTGACAACAAGACAATATCATCGGCATAGGCCAAACTATGTACAGGCTCATCCCACAGGACTGGGGACTTGTCAGTGTCCAATTCAGTCAATAAATCATTAATATATATATTAAACAGTATTGGGCTTAACACGTTGCCCTGATGGACACCACGTGTAATAGGAAAACTGTCGCTTAGACAGGCTAATGACTTAACTCTAGCATTACTACATGTATACATGGACTTAATAATGCTATAAATGTTACCAGTTATACCGGCTTTCTGCACTTTAAGAAATAAGGCGTCATGCCAAACCGAATCAAAAGCTTTGGAAAAATCGACAAAGCTAGCATATAATTTGTTTTTCCTACCTGTATACTTATCTATTAAAGTTTTCATAACAAAGATATGATCCGTTGTTCTACAGCCTTTCTTAAATCCTATTTGAGACTTTGATATCAGATCATTTTCTTCTGCAAAATTGATAATTCTCGTGTTGAGAATAGAACAGAACAGCTTCCCTAGGCAGCTGTTGAGTGTTATACCCCGGAAATTATTGGTATCTGATGAACTACCGCTTTTGTGTATTGAAACAATCAGACCAGTTGACCATGCCTGAGGGAAATGACCAGAGAGCAGGATTCTGTTAAAGAGTACTAATAGAATGTTCTTAATTAATGGGTATGCAGCTTTTACCATTTCGTTACTAATTGAATCATATCCACTGGATTTTCCATTCTTTAAAGGGAACGTAAACTCTGGTGAAACTTGCATGGCCAGTTAAAGCTTTTTCCTCATAGAATCCAAATCGTTTATCAGATATTTTTTTACAATTTTTTCAAAGCAGTACTAAACGTCTTAACTTCGTTACACTGGACGAACATAGAGGCCTCCATGTTCGAAGAATCGTGACGTCAGTGGACACTAGTTCTTCTGCCTCTGGAGGTAAAAACGCGTCAATTTGCAGAGGTGCAGTATTCGAGACCGTAGCTTACAAACATGAACGAGGATGACAGTGCGACGTGTCGGGATTACCTGGTACATTGTGACAGCCAAATGCAGAGCAGCCCGGCATCGTAGAATATCTGTTAGAATCAGGCTGTATTCTACATCAAAGCTAATCGATAACATTGCCTCTGTTAGTCAGGGAACGGATGAGTGCATGAAAACGACCATATTCGGCCATGTTATCTCGACACAGAGAATGTCCGATGACGTAGGAGATTATCGGCACAACTGAATTTTACGCTTTCCCATTGGATAAAAATCCTGCCCAAAACAAACATGGCGGCGCCCCCAAGAAATTCCAAATCACGGTATTTTCTATGTTTGCGTCTGTCTCATTCATTGGAAAAAAATGAGAAAAAATATTTGTCACGATTTTTTAAATCTATCGGGATTGTTGTATAATTCCCGCGGTGTTTTACCGCAGAGTTTACGTTCCCTTTAAGAGTTTCACGGCATCTACTATGGGCAAGTTCAGGTTATCGCCCAAAGGAGGGCATGTACTACTGTTTTCCAAATCTGTCAACTCCTCCCTCACTTCATCACTGCCCGACTGCATATTTGCAGGCTTAGAGCTATGCAGTGACTTGTAATGATCAAACCATGTACTAATATCAATATTTTGGGCAGAGTTACCTTTGCTCTCTTTTTTCAGCTTCTTGACAGTGTTCCAGCAAGATGCAGGGTCACTTTGAGACACAGCATTGAGCTCGTTTAAAAGTGTCTGTCATGACCTGTCGTGGTGGCCAGGCGTATCTGCTTGGGGTGTCGAACTTTTTCAGTCAAAAAGTTTTACGATTTGACAGACAGAGTAGTGAAGATCCGGATAATTTGTCTCTCGCCGACAATCTGTTTGGTAAATTTGCATACCATAGGCCAACTCGGTTATCTCTCGATTAACTCTGTATCTGACATGCATGGGATGTTTGGGACCTGTCGAAGCCTGGCGGGTCCCCCTCCACTAATTATTTTCTTACCTCTTGGGTCAGAGGGGTGAAACTTAACAAACCATACCCCTGGGTCAAGCCCTAACAGAAAATGTGAAATAAAAAATCCAAGATGGCCAGATGATGACGCCACAGTGACGTCATTTTCAAAAAGGCTCAGATTTTTTAGATTTTATTGTTGATGTATTTTCTCGGCAAAAATTGCACGATAGAATATTAATCAGTAAATATTAATTTGATGTAAAATAAAATCAATTTTGTTCACTTTTCCTCGCGGAAAAGCAGTATTTTGAAGAAAAATGATGAAAAGATCACTTTTCTGTTACCCACAAGGCCGCCATTTTGAATTTACCCATGATCCTCTGCTAGGAAGTTATGCAAATAAGCTCAAAATGACTCCAATATAATAAACTACAAAGTCACGGAGTGTCCGCTCTCAATTTTGTTTGTCGTTCCGGAAATAGCGCAGAGAGTTTGGGGGAATTGGGAGAGAGGAGGGGGGGGGGGGCATAATACCCCCCTCTTCCCCCAGGCCTGGTACGGTTAACTCTTGCATTTTCATCCAAAGATTTGAAGAACTTATAATTCCATATAATTTTATGCTCGTCACCTAGATATTATATTTTTGAGAGAGAAAAACGAATAATTTGGCCGCCAGCGGGAATCTAACCCACAACCAGTTCACGACACGAAATTTTATACTATACCGGTATTATTGTGTTCAATAAATGTTCTCCTCACACGACCTTCTTTCTATGATACCAGTAAAATGGGTTCAAGTCACATGACCATGATGAGGAGGAGGACGAACAAGAACGGAGAGAGCAAGAAAATGAATGGGAGGACGTAGAGAAGGAGGAGGAGCAATAACAGGAGGAACAAAAACAGGAAGAGCAAGAGCAAGAGGAGGGGCAAAAACAGGAGGAGCAAGAGCAGGAGGACGATCAAGAACAGACCGAGCAAGTACAAAAATGAGAGGACGTAAAGCTAGAGGAGGAGGAGGAAAAGGAGGAGGAGCAAAAACAGTAAGAGCAAGAGCAGGAAGAGGAGCAAAAACAGGAGGAGGCGCAAGAACAGGAGGAGGAGCAAGAACAGGAGGAACAAATGGAGGAGGAGTAGGAGAAGGAAGAGGAGGAGCAAGAGAAGGCGAAGCAGCAACAGAAGGAGCAAGGCAGGAAGAGGAACAAGAACAGGAGGAGCAAGAGAAGAAGGGGGAGCAAGAGGAGGGAGAGGAGCATGAACAGGAAAAGCAAGAGAAGGAGGAGGAGCAAGAACAGGAGGAGCAACAGAAGGAGGAGGAAAAAGAGCAGCAGAAGAAAACAGGAATAGGAGGGCGTAGTGCAAGAGGATGAGGAGGAGCAAAAACTGGAGGCACAAGAGAAGGAGGAGGAGCAAGAACAGGAGGAGCAATAGAAGGAGGAGGAGCAAGAACGGAGGAGCAAGAGAAGAAAGAGGAGCAAGAACAGGAGGAGCAAGAAAAGGAGGAGGAGCAGGAACAGGAGAAGCAAGAGAAGGATGAGTAAAAAGAACAGGAGGAGCAAGAGCAGAACGAGGAGCAAGAACAGGAATAGAAAGACGTGAATCAAGAGAAGGAGGGGAGAATCAAGAGCAGGAAGAGGAAGAACTGTTAAACCGGTTCGCGGATCATGATCAGGGCACAGGGAATGGTAAATTCGACCAATTAGAATCATACACACGACCTTGTTCACGTTTGTTTGTTGGTTCACGTGACTATTGGTAAAGAATCGTCGACTCCATGTTTGATCACAAAGAATCGTTGCCATATTTTTTTATCACGTGACAGTTTAAAATTCTCCACCTCTCAATTCTCGAATAAGTCCTTTCCCTATTTGATACTCCGTTCGATAGCTTTCACATAGTTAATATTGTATACATTAATAGCTGACTGACCCTCTTTGAACTTCCCCGTGAATATACCGGTACTCATTTCTCATCTCATAAAAAATGATCATATATAATTACGGTATAGAACATTTCACGTATAGTCGCTTTTCCTTTGCTGAAATATAATAATTCTTTCACCTGATTCGTCTTTATCTTACATACGTTGTCTCATCCATATATTCACAATATTTATAGAATTTGCAAATAGAATCGGCAAACACCTCTCTCAAGACATTATGTTTAATACACCTCTAATATACCACACCAGGATGAAAGATTTCTTCATAATCATGTACCTCTATACGCTCATAAACAGCTTGTGTCGTGAACAGCTTGGGGAACAAGGAGAGTAGGACGTCAGTGACACAAGCAGTTTATAAGCGTATGTACCCTCATCTTGAAGAGTATTTTCTTTTACGCCGTTCAATTCCTATCATATTTGTGATCTGTCCCGTATGATGACCGAGAAGGGACATCGCTGTATTGTGTTAATGAATCTGGACCGACACACGAAGGCAAGATGCGAAGCGCGAAGTCAGGATGCGAAGTCGCGAAGGCAGGATGTGAAGTGGCGAAGCCAGGTTGCAAAGCGCGAAGTCAGGATGCGAAATCAAAACAAAACAATGCAAAGACTGAAAGCTAAGCGCGAAGTCAGGATGCGAAGGCAGGATGCGAAACGCGAAGTCAGGATACGAAGTCGTGAAGGCAGGATGCGAAGTGGCGAAGCCAGGATGCGAAGCGCGAAGTCAGGATGTGAAGGACGAAGGCAGGATGCGAAGTGCGAAGTCAGGATGCGAAGGCAGGATGCGAAGTGCGAAGCCAGGATGCGAAGCACGAAGTCAGGATGCGAAGTCAGGATGCGAAGTCAGGATGCGAAGCGCGAAGTCAGGATGCGAAGTCGCGAAGGCGGGATGCGAAGGCAGTTCTGACACCAAGATGTTCACCGCACTACCTGTGTGGGACATTTAATCGTCACAATTTACATCGTCAAGTACGTGCAGAGGTGGGCCGCCATAAACGTGTAATAGATGGAAGGACATACACAGCCCTATCCCCTCTCGTCACTCTTTGAAACCCGACGATCCAGCGCCCGAGACCATTGAGGTCCATCCGCTGCCTAAGATTCGAGGGGCACATCATGGTGGACCCACTGCTCTGAGTTGAGGAGCCCATGGAGATTGATCCAGAAGTTGAGGAGTCCATCCGTCCACCATCAAGCGAGCATTCTGGCCCGGTTCATCTGACACTCTCTCAACCACTACATGTTCATTTTTATCACTTGCTCGAAATAGTTTACCCACCTGTACTACTCACGCTGTCATGAGTCTACCAGTCACGACCCAGTCACTCAATATACCTATTAGTGTAAGATATGTATACACAATCGTTTCAGCGCCTGCATGTATTACTTATTACTGTATGGGCTGGACCCTTAGACTGTGTATCGGTCATACATTTAGTGGGCAAATTCATAGCTGACCATGTTCGTTTTGTGTGAAGGTGCTAAAGACATTGAATCGTCTATAAAATTGGAACTATAAGCAGAGCCGCTGCACTATTATCTATGCATCGCGTATGGAGTAAATGAACATTCTGCTTTCATTGATTTGTGTTATTTAAGTTTGATGTAAATATTATGACAATTATTGACCCTGCCATGTGCACTTGTTAGTATGTTCGTGATGAGAACGTTGTATTGCAATGGACCATGCACATGTACCAGGACCGAGGTTAAATGCTGCAGCGATATAAGACATCGATTGTCGATCTTTACCAACTTGAGGAGGACATTACGAAAGGTACCATGTTTACCTGTATTTTATGTTATTTTTCTCTTTCTTGTTAATTGCTTTTTCGAGCAGGAAAATAGCATCGGTACGATATTTACCGCGTTATTCACTGCCCGGCCGGTATAATGTATTATGTTTGCCTGACTAGTGTTAGGGACTATTTTTGTATTATAATTATTTCTATTGATTTGTCTCCCCTCGTTGGTCAACTTTGTATTGAAATGTTAAGACGTCTTTTCAGCCTTGTCTCCATTCTTCCGTAGTGGCTCTTTGGGACACAGAAATCTTAAATTTACGAACTTGGGTCTGAAATCTAGTGACCACTTTTCTTTATTGAACAGAGGCTCATTACATTTTTGGTGCCGTGACCAGGATTTCTGTCGATCTCGAGATGGTCACGTGGAACGAGAAAGGGCGGACGAGATCTCAAGATATGTACGCGGGGACAAGTATATCCGGCCAATTTCAACAGGGTTTGGGAACAGGGGCGAGGCCTAAAGTTCGTGACTTTCCGTCAGTAAATAGTCTGCGTAGGGATGGCAGAATAAATCAGACCACATTTAAAGAGGCGGATGTGCGGAGTAGATTTGAGAATATGGATGAGGTACAAAAGCCTTTATCGAATTGATACATCGATACATCGCAAGTTAAGTAGAGTGGAAGAGACTCCATTGTCTAAATTCCATAAAGTCAGTATAGGAATGGAGAGTTTCAATTTCGATGAAGAACCGCGTCTGGAAAAGAGAATACCCGATAGAATAGATGGAGTGCCAAGGAAAGCCATAGAGTCGGATAAGTTTGATGGGCGATCGGTTGCATTGAAAGACTATTTGGTGCATTTTTAATCAAGTCTCGCGCTGGAATAAACGGTTAGATAGCGAAAAAGCGCAACAGCTGGTTGTGAGTCTTAGTGGGGGACGCTCAAAAAATATTAGGTGATATGACGGAAGCCAGCTCAATGACTTCGGCTTGTTGAAGTCTGCGTTGGAGAAACGGTTTGACCCACAAGAAAGGGAAGTGGCACATCTTTGCGAATTTCGGGCTCGCAAGCGATATAGTGGGGAAACTGCTACAGATTTTGGATATACCTTAGGTTAGCGTGTCTTGACTTTCCCGGAATGCCGGCAGAGTATCGGGAGATTAATGTACTCGAACAATTCGACTATGGTTATTGGTGGCGGGCAATTAAGAAGCATGTTATTTTTCATCATCCCACTACAATTGAACAAGCTATCGATCTGGCTATAGAATTCGATGCAGTGAAAGGTCCACCGGCAGATTTACGGCTGCCCCTTCATGTGAGGAGTCCAACGGTCTTGGGCAAAAAAGTAACGCATTAGAAACACAGATAGCACCGTTAACTTTGACAATGCAGGAAGGTTTTAAGAGATTGACTGGAGGTCAGAATGCAAACAATATAGCGAGCGGCAGACGGTGGGAAGATGTTGAATGCTGTGCGTGCCATGAATTCGGGCATTTATCGTATCACTGTCCCATGAGGGAGCACAATAGTTTAAGGGGAGCTAGACAAGCACGTGCTTCTGGGAAAGTCTAGGGAGGAGACTTTAAGCTAGACAGGGCTGACCCTGTGGCCAGAGGTTCAGTCCCGATGGCCGAAAATCCAGAAGGTGGGCCAAAGTTGAGGGTAAAATGTGTTAAACACTCTTGTTTATTTGCGGAAGCTTGCATTGGAGCACGCTCTTATAGACTGTTAGTTGATACTGGTTCAGCGGCTAGCTTACTCTCGATGGAGACTTATGAGCAGATGGGGGCCGAGAAGCTGGAGCTATTAGTATCAGAGACGGAATTTACTACAGCGAATGGGAGCCCTTTCCAAGTTATTGGCAAAATTGTATTAGAGTTTGGGCTAGGCGAGTTGGTATTTGCTCAAAATTTTGTGGTAGCGAACATAGACCTTCCTGGCATTTTAGGACTGGACTTTCTCGAACAATACGCCATATCAATTAAAGTCTCTAGAATGTATTGCAAATGGGTAAGCATAGTATATCGTTTTGTCGACAAGGAAATCCCCGATGTACTAGGATTCGTCTAAGAGAGAGAATTGTTTTGTCTCCCGGGTCTGAATCATTTGTGTTGGATAGAATTCAGGGGGCAACAAATTTCACTGGCGAGGAGATAGTTGAACTTTGAAAAAACTTGAGAGAAAGGGTATTTTGCTGTTTCGCACGATGGTCAATCCAAAGCACGTGGTGTTGTCTGTAATCAACGTTTCGGATGACGTAGTAGAAATCGGCAAGATTACGTTGGTGGGCAGACTCCATGAAGTACAGACTGCCAAGAGCCCTCCTGATGTAACGAAGGATTCTGTAGAAAAGCGACCCTTGCCTTCACACCTGGTAGGACTGGTTGACGACGCATCCAAAGCACTCTGTTCAGCAGAAAGATCGATTAGGTGAACTTTTGTTGGAATTTGAAGGTGTGTTCATGGCATCAGGTGGATGACTGGGACGAACCCGAATGGTAGCGCACGAAATTCGTACGGAAGATAATAGGCCGGTTAAGTTATCCCCACGGCGGCTTCCATTGGCACAAAAGGAAACTGGCAAGGCAGAGCTGGAAAAAATGTTGCGAGATTGTTATTGAACCCAGTAGCAGCCCATGGTCGTCGCCCATTTTACTTGTTAAAAAGAAGGACGGAAGTACACGAATTTGCGTAGATTACCGAAAGTTGAATTTTTTAACAGTGAAGGACGCTTATCCGCTTCCGCGTATTGACGAATCGCTGGACTCACTATCGGGTGTGTGTTGATTCAGCACTTTAGATTTAGTGTCAGGTTACTGGCAGTGTGCTATGAGCGAGGGTGACAAGATCAAAACGGCCTTTGCCACCCACAGAGGTCTATATCAGTTTAAAATGATGCCTTTCGGCCTTTGTAACGCCCCGAGTACGTTCGAAAGGCTGATGGAATTAGTTCTACGAGGATTGCAGTGGGAACGTTGCTTATGTTATCTTGATGACGTCATCGTTTTGGCACTACGTTCAATGGGGAGATGGAAAATTTGCGAGAAGTTTTCTTGAGAATGAGGAAAGCGGGACTCAAATTTAATCCATCCAAATGCTCCCTCTTTCAAAATGAGGTCGTTTTCTGGGTCATGTCGTCTCAAAAGAGGGAATAGCATGTGATCCGGCAAAGATTGGGGCAGTACGGGGATGGGAAATTCCCGAAAGCGTGTCGGAAGTTCATAGTTTCCTCAGTATTGCAGGATATTACCGTCGGTTTATCCCAGATATCTCCACAGTGGCGAATCCGTTGGTACAACTAACGAAGAAAGACTGTAAGTTTGTATGGTCAGTAGACTGTCGGGTAGCATTTAGTCGATTGAAGGAATTGCTTGTTTGTACGCCTATTTTGTCATACCCGACTGTTGATGGACATTTCATCTTGGATACGGATGCCAGTCTGTCTGGAATTGGGGCTGTGTTGTCACAGGTTCAAAACGGGGAAGAGCGGGTTATCGCCAATGGTAGCAAGACGTTGTCCAAACAGCAAAGACGATATTGTGCTACGTTTCGTGAGTTGTTAGCGGTCGTGGTATTTGTAAAGCATTTCAAACATTACTTATTGGGCAGACATTTTACGATGCGCACACCTAACGTGGCTGAAGAATTTTAAGGAGCCTGAAGAAATGGTGGCTCGCTGGATTGCCATTCTCGACACGTTTGATGTTTCAATCGTACATCGACAGGGTAATGCTGACGGCTCGTCCAGGCGCACACATCGCAAGTGCAACTACACGGACTGTGAAGACTGTAACCACACCAACATTGAAGTGTGCCAGAAGAAATTGAACGGAAGTACTACCGTTGGGTTTACTTCTCTCTATGGGGATAGAAGAGTAGAGGGTGGTATGCTACAAGATGAAGAGAGACCTGGTGTGGGTAAACCTGTTGCGAGCATACGAGACACTCCTGGTTTCAGTTGGTATGGTGGCTGGACTGAGGAGGAAAAAGCGACAGTGGCAGATGGACGATAAGACGATCGGGTGTGTTTTGGAGCTGAAAGAGTTAAGCCAAGACAAACCTACTAGGGCTTTGATCGTCAAAGAAGCCGGTGGTGTACGTACCCTTGTCGGCCCATAGGAGGCGTTGAATGTACAGAACGGTATTTTGTATTATATATGACGGAACCATTTTGGTAGCGAGGAACTCCGTTTTGTAGTCCCCGAGAGAATCCGGAAAGAGGTATTCCTTGAGCTGCACGGGGGTCGTACAGCTGGTCACTTTGGTAGGAAGAGAACTATTCGATTACTGAGACAGAAAGTATATTGGCCGGGGATGAACGCAGATATTCGTAGATGGGTGAAGCGGTGCATTCCATGTTCTCGTCGGAAAACTGGCCCAGGGCTGAGAAGAGCTCCGTCGCAACAGTCGTTAGCTCACGCACCTTTAGAACGCATCGCCTTGGACATATTGGAATGCCCGGTGACCGAAAGGGGGAATCGCTACGTGCTAGTCGTATGTGACTATTTCACTAAATGGGCTGAGGCATATGCGATACCCGAACACTCGGCGCTCACAGTGGCTGATAAGCTAGTGTCCGAGTTCGTTAGCAGATTTGGGGTCCCAGATACATTCATTCTGATCAAGGGGGAGAATTCGAGTCGGATCTTTTCGCTGCAATGTGCGAACTGCTGGGTATGATAAAAACTCGAACTACGCCGTATCGACCCCAATCCGATGGTTTGGTCAAACGATTTAATAAGACCCTAGTCCAGATGCTGTCAGTGTATGTCAACGAAAACCAGAATGATTGGGACGATCACCCACCCTTTATTTTGATGGCATATAGAGCCAGTGAGCATGACAGTGGGTGAGTGAGTGAATAGAATTTAACGTCGCTTTCAATAATATTTCAGCTATATCACGACGAACCAACTACGCACCACCAGCCCAGTTGTGTTCCTGCTACTTCAAAGAAGAAATCTTTGAAGCAGCATGGAAGCAGACACCCTCCATCCACCCTAAAAGCACTGAGGACAGCGCACAAGACACAGACAGGACGCTTACATGATGCAAAAAAGACAAGTGATATTACAGTGCTAGACATCACATTATCAAGTTCCTGTTGCTTCTCAGCAAAATGCATTGAAGCAACAGGAACCTGAACCCACCCAACCGCCCGCGTGAGCATGACAGTTCAGGTTGTGAGCATGACAGTTCAGGTTGTACACCGAACCTGCTTATGTTCGGGCATGAGCTGACCTGTCCGTTGGATCTCATTGTGGGATGTCCGCCTTTGGCGCAGCGGCCTTACTCTTGCGAAGTGGAGTACGTCAGATGGCTTCGATACGTAAAAGAAAAAGCCTTTGAATTCGCGTATACGAATCTCGGGAAAGCAGCGCGGCGGCAGAAGAAATACTATGACAGAGAATGGAAGGATAGAGAGTTCAATGCCGGAAGTTTCGTGCGGAGGTGGTATCCGCCGTAAGCCAGACGAAAATTAGAACTCGGATGGACAGAGCCATATAAGGTAGTAAAAAGGTTGACAAGTGTAACTTGCTTAGTTCAACAAACACCAGCATCCGCGCAGAGGGTGGTACATGTTCATCATTTCAAGCCTTATGAAGGAGACCCTTCTGTACATCTGGTGTGGCAAACTTCAAGCGAGTCTGAACCCGAGCCTGGAACTACTTCTAACTCTACCGCTAGTTCTGCCGATGTTGGTGGAAATGACACTGGTCCCGTAGAGGTGGAGGCGAGTAGAGACATCGAGCGTCGTGCGCAGGAAAACGATGTGTGGGACTCTCCTGATGCAGGAATCTCTGATGGGCAGTTTCGGGGATTTACTAGGACCGGAAGGGCGGTGCGCTGGCCGGCGCGATATTCGCCGTAATATGCACTATTATATGTCGATAGTCAGGTACAGGAAGTGTATTCATTATTATGTTGATGAATAAGTAACGTTGTTCCCTACAGTCTTTTATGACCTTTCCCTCTGTTGGCCATGGAATGGGTACCCACCAATGGAGGTGCAGTTTCGTCGAACTGCTGTATCTTGTACTGTGATTGTGTATATGGCAACATTTGTATGGGTACTTATTTTTTTTGTATTTTTGTATTTTGGTAGATGGAGATGGAACTGCTCAAACTGTGCGTATAACAGTGGCCAAAAATGAGAAGTGACTCGCCACTTGCGGCAATAACTGTGGTGAAAAATGACAAGTACATCGACCCGGGGGATGTAATCTGCCCACGGAGGAAGGTGGAAGTCCATGTGGAGGCTAGACAGGAGGCGAAGCGGGAGCGCCAATTTCAAGCTGCCGTGGTTGATGTAGTGCCCAGCCATTCCGCTCACTACAATTGCCGGGACGAGAAAGTTCGGTAAAGGAGAAAGGCCGAGTAACTCTACATTCGTGAAAAAGATGAATGTACAGTTACGAGGTCTTTCTCCGACTTAAGCGTTAGTCCAACGATAATGTATTTACTTCTTCGTCTTACACGAAGAATGAAATGAGCTATGTCAAACCGAACAAATTGCCATGATATAGGCCCAGGTAATTACATGTGTGGAACCATTCGAACAAGAACTGCAAAGGGCTAAGTACGCACACTGTGCCCGATTTGACGGCGTCCTACATGATGGACAGTCCATCACATGGGAAGGAATTTACGCATACGTCTACCGGGGCTGCTGTTTATCTATCCAACACAGAAAAATCGTTCCCCGATGTCGAAGGCGATAATAAACTTACACAATGGCTGTATTGTGTAACACATCATGGTTATTTCAGGACAAACAGCACATTTGCACACGAAACAAAACTTCCACAACCCGTTTGACTGGTCCGAAACTCTCACGTTATCGTTACAAAGATTTGTAACAAAAAATTACATGTAATTGATATATACGTGTCACAATCTACATTACGTGAAACGCATATGAAGCAAAACACATATGCGTACGACAGAAAATTAATGTGTTACGATGTACAGACGCGTCATATTTTGACTGCTTAGTCTGCAATCAACGTCCAGCAGGCGACAACCAAAGATTAGACCTATATTTGAGGCAGTCGGTGTTTTAATGTATGTATATCAGAAGGCATGTAGTGTAACGCTCACAAAAAGAAATCGTGACCGAATGTAGAGAAACTACAGTCTGCGACTGGACGACTCTTCGATACCCGTATTCCACATGTCACAATAACCGTTAACATAAATAGAACACTTTTCGGAGTTAAAGGTTTATGCCATTCCTAGATGTATATGTAATTTGCACATTTATTACATTGTATTCGGCATGGTATCTTTCTGGGTTGTGTTTTTTTCGATCGTCTACTTTTTTTTCCAACAGAACATTACATAATTCCACCTGTTAGTTCCGGCTGAATTGAATAAGTTCAATTCGCTTGTTGCAGTGCTGTTTGGGTTTGTCATTTGTACATTTCAGGAGACCGACGTCGATATTGCCCCATTTACTAGTCGTTCGTGTCTTCTTGCATGCGTTACCTGACGGACGCGTTTCTTTCCAGAAAAAGAATGTACACTTGCTGTACATTCGTGAAAAAGAATGTACACTTGCTGTACATTCGTGAAAAATAATGTACACTTTCAACAATAGTGTGACGTCACAACTAGCGTTTAACTTCTACAAAACGACGGATGGGCATACGAAGTGCCACAAAGTGCTAAAAAAGCGTGGAAGACAAAATAAGCGAGAAAGTGATTTTTGGGACATAACTTTCATTATAATTAACGTTTCGTTTCTGTGAACATTATATTGTTACGGTCAACCGGTACTTCAATCCCCGAAAGAAATACTCAGTTGATCGGTCAGGATGGCGATTAATTATTTGTCTATCAATCACCTTTAATTTATCAGTTCTGACACCACCGGTTTTCAACCGGAACGTGCATTTCACCAAATATTCAATAAAGAATGAAGGAAAAATGCTGTTTGAATTCTCAATCAATAACAATATTTTATTCAGCTTGTTTCATCTTGTTCATGACATCAATACCCCAAGATCTATCATTAGATCTAGATCTGTGTAACCTTGAGCACATATAACTGTTAAGAATCTGGCTTCTGATGCACCATTTCAATATCCTTTACCATGGTGTATATACAGAAAGGGGAGGTAAAAAAGCTCTCATGAGTATAACTGTTATTTTGTATCATTTCCTGTGTTAGGACAGCTGTAATCTCCAAGATACCCCGAGGTCATCTGGCTTGGGATGGTTCATCACATCAAGGGCAACAACTGTGGTCTGGAAGAGCTTCTCAATCACATCAAGGGAGACAACTCCTGTGTAGTCCCGAGCTGCTTTGGGTCGGGGTGGGACGACTGACTGTGTAGGCTGATGACGTAATGACTGCACCTTGACTAGTCCCTTGTCAATGCTGACGTATAGATTACCTCTAGCTTTATTTTTATCCCAAGCTCTTATCCCGAGGTTCTGGGTGGGCGACTGACTGTATGAATTGGTGATGTACTGACTTAGCCCCTTCTCAAAATTAACGTACAGATACTCTCGTGGTTTATTTGTGCTCCGAGCTAATATCCCGGCCTTCGTTTGATGCATTTACCCCGAGCTCTTATCCCGAGCTTTATTTGATTTGTTTTCCCCGAGCTCTATCATCTCCGGTAGTTGTATCCCGAATGTTGTGACCATCGGAGGAGTGCCACTGGTTCATCCCGTGTTATTTGATCGTGAGGGAGCTTTTATTTGCCTACTCACGGTCTAATCCGTGCCTTGCGTCTAATCGCAGTCAGGGTGACTTTGTTATGCGTCTAATCGCACTCGTGGTGTGGGCTTTCGCCCAAAGCAAAGTGAAGAAATTCCGTCTGTGTTCGCCTATTTATAGCTCGCTGGTGACCTCTGGCTGACCTCTAGTAATTCATAAAGTGCGCCAAAACTCTCGAAACCTCATGAGAACTCTTTGCCTCTAAATCATTTATCTAAAGTTAACGGTCTACAATCTTCAGTGAATATGAATGATCGTCATTGAAGGAAGTTAATTCAATCATTTACAAAAGAGGAAACTGCGAAAGTTACTCTAAAATTACGTAAAGTTTGGTGCGAGAGTGAAACCTCGTTATCGATTTCCTCAAAACATGGCGACCATCGGCGAAACTGCTCGCCAAAATACGTGAATAAACATGGATTTACCGAACAACAATGAAAGTTATCTCACTACAACAACTGGATAGACAACTAGAGCAATCATTTAGCCAATTACAGT
This sequence comes from Hanleya hanleyi, assembly GCA_036873755.1. Taxonomy (NCBI): domain Eukaryota; kingdom Metazoa; phylum Mollusca; class Polyplacophora; order Lepidopleurida; family Hanleyidae; genus Hanleya; species Hanleya hanleyi. The sequence continues at coordinate 28,675 of JAVTVY010012547.1, forward strand.
AAGTAGCGACAACAGTAGCAATGTAGTTATCTTTAAATCTAACAAAGTCGGTCACTGTCGAATCTCTGACAAATCTATCGTGGCTATAGTCTGTTTCATACAACAACAACAACATATTATATCGCGTACAATAATATCCGGGGGCAGACGTTCATCAACAATTACCATTATAACTGAACTGGAAATACTAACAATGGATAAATTTATATTACATCAAAATATCAGATCTTCACACTGTCCCCCGCTTAAATGTTAGCTGTCCTCAGCAACATAGAAAGTATTAAATTGAAATTATCCATGTACATTTATTCATGACAATATTAATTCAGTGTCTTTTATGTCTCCTTCAGGTTGGCTTCTCCATGAACATCTGGTCCTCTAACCCTTGGTCAGGACATCTGGTCCTTCTCTGGTCATCCATGGGGTAGTGTCCAGAGAGTGACATCATCTTCATCCATGGTGTATCATCCAAGGAGTAACATCATCGCTATCTTCATCATGGTCCCATAATCATCTTCGTGGGTGTGGATGTTTGTGGACCTCTCATCGTATTGGGCTCCTGGCACCATCTGTTCATCTAATGGTCATCTCAGGGTCTTCGTGTTGGTCTCACCTTCCTCTTGGAGTGAGCTAAAGCCTTCTTCGCCCATTTTAGGACTGCCGTACCCTCATATGGCTTTAATTTGTTGTGATGTACAACTCTCTTTTACCATCTTCATCCATCTTTGTCTTCTGGGTGATCAGATATGGTCCACCATAAGGAAGTTTCAGTTTGGTACTGATTCCCTTCTCCCGTTTCTCATGGTAATACCAAATATAATCTCCTGGTTTGTACCTGTGTGCTAGGGTCTTCCCATCATAAGTCTTCTTTTGTCGTTTTGCTGCTACTTTTAGTCGTTGTCTTGTAATATCATGTGCATGTTGCAGCTTATCACGGAATTCATCTACATATTCCCCATAGGATGTCATCTCGTCATCAGTATCTGGAATAGCTCTACCAAATATCACCTCAGCAGGTAGTCTGACTTCTCTTCCAAGCATGAGTAGATTTGGTGTCAACCCTGTACCGTCGTGAGGGGTGGCCCTATAAGCTGCGGCCAAACAACCCAGGAACAGGTCCCAGTCTTCTTGTTCATTTCGCAAGTACGCCCTAATCATGGGCACTAGAGTTCGGTTAAACCGCTCGACTTTGCCGTTGCATTGGGGATGTCTTGGCGTCGTTCTTGTTTTCCGGATCTCCAGCAGTTTATAAAGTTCCGAGAATACATCGCTTGTATAGTTCGATCCCTGATCGCTGTGTAAATCTAAAGGGCAGCCATACCTGCTGATAACCTCATTTAGAATTACCCGAGCACATGTGACTGCGGTCTGATCTGGTATTGGGAAAATTTCCACCCAATTAGTGAAATGATCTGTTACAATCATGATGTATTTATTCCCTCGTTCCGTCTCTGGAAAGGGCCCTAAAATATCTGTCGATAGCCTGTCCAGAGGGCTCCCACTCTCATATCTCCAAGAGGGGCTCTGGGTGACTTGGTCGGGGCTTTGTTCGCTCCACAAGTGTCGCAACGGCGAACCCAGTTGTCCACGTCTTCTCGTAATTTCCACCAATGAAATCTCTGCATTGTCTTCTCACGAGTCTTCTTCCGTCCCAGGTGCCCTGCAAGGATGCAATCATGCATCTGGTTCAGTACATGGTCTCTCATACTTCTAGGTACCAGGAACTGCCAATGACTGCCAGTTGCATCCTTTCGCACAAATCTTCGGAATAACACCTCATCCTTTACTTCGAGGCTGTCCCATGAATTGCAATAGTGTCGTGAGGCTGGACTCGATGCACATATGTCTGGTCCAGACGGTCGTCGACCTTCCTCATACCATCTTATAACAGGTCCTATGTCAGGATCCTCCAGTTGCTTCTTCCTAAGTGTTGACATAGCATAGCCCTGCATCCATGGCGTCTCAACTGCTTTACGGCTCGAGTTCATCTCGGGACGATCTGCATCAGTCTCCCTCAGGTTATGTTCACTGGAAAGGTCTGTCTCAGACTGGCCATCAACCCTAACCTTGTTTTGACATGATCGGCATACTCCGTCATTCCCGTCAGAAACCATAAGGTTATTCAAGGTGATGGTACTCAGCAACAGCAACACCATATTCCAAACATACCAGAACACATTACTTCCTAACTTCTGTAGAAAACAACGGACCCAACACAAACCGTGTCAAAAAGGTCAATTGGTGCTTTATTCCTGGAGCTTACCCTACGCAGTTCATCTTTATCTTCAATATTCTCCACAAATGCACTCTGCATATCGGTGGTCCGTTTACGGCACTTCACACAAGGTCCGCATCTCAAAGGTTCATCTTCGCATTCACACAGTCTAGGGTTTGGGCATCGAGACAGGGCATCAGCATTTTGGTGGCGCTTTCCAGGTCTGTACTCTATCTCAAAGTCAAAGGCTGATAATACTTCTATCCATCTCGCAATTCGATTCTTCGGCTCCTTCAAGCTGAACAGCTACTTCAGTGCCTGGTGGTCTGTTCGAATCAAGAACTTTCTCCCCAGAAGGTAGTGACGAAAATACTCTGTGAAAATTTTCACAGCCAGTAACTCCTTATCTGTCACACAGTAGTTCTTCTCAGCTTTGTTCAATACACGGCTGGCATATGCGATGACACGTTCTCTTCCATCTTGGATTTGTGATAGAACTGCACCGATACTGATGTCGCATGCATCAGTATCTAAGATAAATAGGCATTCATCTTTGGGATATCCCATGATATCCGATCCAGTCAGAGCAGTCTTCAGTCCTCTAAATGACTCTTCACAGTTTGATGTCCATTGGAAGGGTGTGTCTTTCTTCGTTAACTCGGTTAGTGGATGTACCAGCTTGGAAAAATCTTTTACCCAGCGTCGGTAGTAGCTGCCTAATCCTAAGATACCTCTGACTTCGGTAACATTTCTCGGGGTGGGCCAGGCTACAATCTTCTCCACATTTTCCTCATTTGGCCGAATTCCATCACCAGAAATAATATGTCCAAGAAACTCGACTTCCTTCTTCATCAAATGGCATTTAATCGGCTTCAGTTTTAGCTTCGCCAGCTTGATTTTCTCCAGAACTTCTCTAAGTCTCTGTGTGTGTTGATCAAACGTATGGCCAAAAATCACCACATCATCGAGGTACAAGAGACAGGAAACCCACTGGAGTCCAGATAAAGCAAGTTCGATGCATCGTTGGAATGTAGCAGGACTATTGCACAGCCCGAAGGGCATTTTTGTGTACTCCCAGAGGCCAAATTTTGTTACAAACGCGGTTTTGGGGATGTCTTCCTTCTTAATAGGAACTTGATTGTAGGCTGAGGTAAGATCAAGGGTAGAGAACCATGTTGCACCTTCAATTGCGTCAAGACGATCTTGAATTCTGGGCAGTGGAAAGGCATCTTTACGGGTTACCAGGTTAAGGCGGCGAAAATCTACACATGGCCTCACTGAACCACACTTCTTCCTGACCAACGCGATGGGTGAAGCCCAGGGTGATGTCGATGGTCGAATAGATCCCTGTTTCTGAAGGTTCTCTAATGCCTTCTTATCTTCTCCAGCAAACGCCATGGGTAATCGTCTCGGTGGTTGCTTGATAGGTTTTGCATCACCTGTATCTATGGCATGTTCCACCAAATCGGTACACCCCAGGTCAAATTCGTCTTTAGAAAATACTTCTCCATAGTCTCTCAGCACATCAGCAACAAGATCATGTTTGGCTGGGTCGAGTCCGTGTACCGTCTCAATATACAAATCTCTAAGGTGTGTCGGTACGTTCACTTTCTCACTACTCTTAGGTCGGGGTACAACTGAGGTTTGGCGTGTGATTTCGGGTATGTGGTTATGTACTTGAATTCTTCGGACTGCCTCAAAGTTATCTTTTTCAGAATCTTCTTCCATATCCAGGAGGATCTTGATATCAGAATCCACGGATTCTGCATATCCTACACATGTTTGATGTTTAATGATCCTGGGCTCTGGAAAAGGGTTCAGTACTCTGACCCGGATATTTCTGGTACTCTCGACATCAACGAAACATGGTGCTATAACAAGTGAATGTTTCTCCGTAAACTCTGGTGAACCTTCTATTAACAGCTCTGTTGTCCCATCTTCCATATAAACCTTGTGGACTACTGCATTGATAATCACCTCACTCATCCCCGGAATATTGGTATCATCTGCCGCTAATACCCTCCTCAGTTTTGGCATTGGAATCTGTTTAAGAGGTATCACCACATCATTTAGAATCATCTTCCCCTCACTCAAGAGTATATCAGCTGGCCCCTCGGGTCCCTTCTGTAAAATATCTGTTCCCAGTAATATGTCGTCTTCTATATCTGCGATGACCAATTCCCGCTTTAGCATCAGGGTTCTTAACTCGGGGCGCTGGGACTCAGGAATTCGAAAAAATATTCTATCAGAAACGATGGTCCTTGTGGCACCTGTATCCACGGTGTAGGTAACATCTACGCCATTTAAGGTTCCCTGGATGTATACACCATCATATTTTGGAATTTCTCGTCTCACTGATTCAGGAGGATTATTGGAAATATCATGGGGTATACATGTAGTTTTTGTTTCCATAGAAATATCGCCTTGGCCATCGAGATGAGGGACCGTCCCCTGGCCTACTGAGCCGATCCCTTGTAGTTTGTCTGCTCAGTCACATTAGTGTTATCCGTCTGTGGCTCGGTAGTCCTGACAAAGCTAGAATATCCGGTCAGAGGACTGAAATTCTGGGCCCTGGGATTCATCTGCCTTCTGGGATAAGCATTACTGGGGCAAACTCTGGCAAAATGATTTTCTGCGCCACATCGATAACAACCCGTGAATTTTGCTCTGGCTGATTCCGAAACATCCCCAGGATTCATGCTGGAACTAGTTTGTTGTGGGAAATTCCTGTGGGGAAAATGACTATGTGGCCGTTGCTCGAGTTTCTCCATCCGTTCCACCATTTTGTTGAACTCGTCCCGTAAGCCTTTAACCTGGCTCACCATTTCATCATTATTAGTACCAGTAAACTCTGGTTTTCTATCCTTCACAGATGTGGTTTGCTTGGCCCGTTCATCTAACTGCACACTGATATCATCTAAAATTTCCTGTCCGTCAGTCCCATACTTAACAGAGCGGGTGGGTTTCTTCGAACTACCTCCAGGAAGTTGACGACTTCATACACTGCCTCATCTATGTCCCTTGGCTCCTTTACATATTCCACATGGAAACATGCATTTTCATCATGCAGACCATCTAGGAATCTTCTGAGTAAATCTTCACGTCTGGTCGTGTGGTTCCTGTTAGCATAGGCCTTGTCGTATAAACGTTTCAGTTCAGCGGCATAATCTTCAACTTTCTCTCCATTTCTCTGAGCTCTGTTGCTAAAAGCAGCTCCGAATGTTTTCGGTGTTTCTATCCTTCTAAATCTGTGTCCCAATTCATCGATAAGAGATTCGTAGTTACCCCGAACTGATTTGGATAGCTGGCCATACACAAACTCTCCTGCCCTGCCTTGAAGTCTGGGTAAAAGTTCGACCAGTTTCTCATCTTTAGTCCAGCCTCTGATTTTAGCTACATCTTTAAATCGGTTATGCCACACTTCCCATTTCTCAGCCCCGGTAAATGATGGAAGCTTCGCATTTGATTGTCGGGGTACAGTCCATCTAGACCGTCCTTTACTACTTTGTGTAGTTTGACTGTTGTCGAAATCATTATCACTACTTGAGCTGCTGCTGGTGAGAGGAGGGGTGATTTTTCTTCGGCTCGATGTTCGAATAATTTTTTCTTTGCTTCCAGTACTCCGTCTAGTCTTAGAAACTGGTCTGTCGTGACAAATCTGACTGCCGGACTGGTCACCCGGGCTGCGAATAGGAGGTAGACTACGGGGTAGTTCAATGCTAGAAATAGCTTCTGTTACAGCACCTTTGATAATGGAGGCTACATCCTGCATCGTTCCACGAAGTACATCTCCAATAATCTCTGACACCTCTTTTCTCAGATCGCCTCTTGGTTTATCAGCTCCAGGCGAATCACCAGTCATAAGATTATCACCAGCATTTTTCTCTATTGCCTCATCTAGATTTGTTACATCACCTCGTCTGGATTCTGGGGGTTGCTGTTTATGTGCACCAGCAAATTCGGCTTCACTCGCTGTATCGTCTTCATTTGATTGGGCATCATATTTCCCCCCACGTCTACTTCGTCTCGGACCAGGCGTTTTGAATAATTCGCCAATATCCATATTCTCCGGCCTGGGTAATTTCTCCATACAGATTATAAATCTATGGCTGGGGTAGAAATCTCAAAAATCTCTGGGCTGGATACGTATCTCTGGATTCAATGTATGTAATGAATCCCACTTCTCGGACACCAAAAATGTTACGGTCAACCGGTACTTCAGTCCCCGAAAGAAATACTCAGTTGATCGGTCAGGATGGCGATTAATTATTTGTCTATCAATCACCTTTAATTTATCAGTTCTGACACCACCGGTTTTCAACCGGAACGTGCATTTCACCAAATACTCAATAAAGAATGAAGGAAAAATGCTGTTTGAATTCTCAATCAATAACAATATTTTATTCAGCTTGTTTCATCTTGTTCATGACATCAATACCCCAAGATCTATCATTAGATCTAGATCTGTGTAACCTTGAGCACATATAACTGTTAAGAATCTGGCTTCTGATGCACCATTTCAATATCCTTTACCATGGTGTATATACAGAAAGGGGAGGTAAAAAAGCTCTCATGAGTATAGCTGTTATTTTGTATCATTTCCTGTGTTAGGACAGCTGTAATCTCCAAGATACCCCGAGGTCATCTGGCTTGGGATGGTTCTTCACATCAAGGGCAACAACTGTGGTCTGGAAGAGCTTCTCAATCACATCAAGGGAGACAACTCCTGTGTAGTCCCGAGCTGCTTTGGGTCGGGGTGGGACGACTGACTGTGTAGGCTGATGACGTAATGACTGCACCTTGACTAGTCCCTTGTCAATGCTGACGTATAGATTACCTCTAGCTTTATTTTTATCCCAAGCTCTTATCCCGAGGTTCTGGGTGGGCGACTGACTGTATGAATTGGTGATGTACTGACTTAGCCCCTTCTCAAGATTAACGTACAGATACTCTCGTGGTTTATTTATGCTCCGAGCTAATATCCCGACCTTCGTTTGATGCATTTACCCCGAGCTCTTATCCCGAGCTTTATTTGATTTGTTTTCCCCGAGCTCTATCATCTCCGGTAGTTGTATCCCGAGTGTTGTGACCATGGGAAGAGTGCCACTGGTTCATCCCGTGTTATTTGATCGTGAGGGAGCTTTTATTTGCCTACTCACGGTCTAATCCGTGCCTTGCGTCTAATCGCAGTCAGGGTGACTTTGTTATGCGTCTAATCGCACTCGTGGTGTGGGCTTTCGCCCAAAGCAAAGTGAAGAAATTCCGTCTGTGTTCGCCTATTTATAGCTCGCTGGTGACCTCTGGCTGACCTCTAGTAATTCATAAAGTGCGCCAAAACTCTAGAAACCTCATGAGAACTCTTTGCCTCTAAATCATTTATCTAAAGTTAACGGTCTACAATCTTCAGTGAATATGAATGATCGTCATTGAAGGAAGTTAATTCAATCATTTACAAAAGAAGAAACTCTGCGAAAGTTACTCTAAAATTACGTAAAGTTTGGTGCGAGAGTGAAACCTCGTTATCGATTTCCTCAAAACATGGCGACCATCGGCGAAACTGCTCGCCAAAATACGTGAATAAACATGGATTTACCGAACAACAATGAAAGTTATCTCACTACAACAACTGGATAGACAACTAGAACAATCATTTAGCCAATTACAGTAAGTAGCGACAACAGTAGCAATGTAGTTATCTTTAAATCTAACAAAGTCGGTCACTGTCGAATCTCTGACAAATCTATCGTGGCTATAGTCTGTTTCATACAACAACAACAACATATTATATCGCGTACAATAATATCCGGGGACAGACGTTCATCAACAATTACCATTATAACTGAACTGGAAATACTAACAATGGATAAATTTATATTACATCAAAATATCAGATCTTCACAATATTATTCTGATTCTGTTTAAAGTGCAACGAAGGGAGAGTATAGGGCTGGGCCCTTAGACTGTCTATCGGTCATTCATTTAGTGGGCAAATTCATAGCTAAGCATGTTGTCTATGTGTGAAGGTGCTAGGGACATTGAATCGTCTATAAAATTGAAACTATAAGCAGAACCGCTGCACTATTATCTATGCATCGCGTATGGAGTAAATGAACATTCTGCTTTCATTGATTTGTGTTATTTAAGTTCGATGTAAATATTATGACAATTATTGACCCTGCCATGTGCACTTGTTAGTATGTGCGTCATGAGAACGTTGTATTGCACTGGACCATGCAAATTATGTGTACCAGGACCGAGGTTAAATGCTGCACCGATATAAGATATTATCAATTGTCGATCTTTGCCAACTCGGGGAGGACATTATGAAAGGTACCATGTTTACCTGTATTTTATGTTATTGTTCCCTTTGTTGTTAATTGCTTTTTCGAGCAGGAAAATAGTACCGGTAACGATGTTTACCGCGTTATTCACTGCCCGGCCGGTATAAGGTACTACGTTTACCTGTCGTTAGGGACTATTTTTTTTATTATAATTATTTTTATTGATTTGTCTCCCCTCGTTGGTCAACTATGTATTGAAATGTTGAGACGTCTTTTTGTAAATATATGTACATTGCATTAACTTCATCCTTGTCTCCGTTCTTCCGTAGTGGCACTATGGGACACAGAAATCTTAACTTTACGAACTTGGGTCTGAAATCTTTTTTTGAACAGAGGCCCATTACATTACAGCGTCATGAACGTGCACCGAATGGGCCAGTGACAAAAGAGAAATGTGGACACCACGTCAAACGCCTAAATCGGTTTCAGCATCACCAACATGTAATCCATGGACAGGCACCTTTCAGGGTTTAGGAGCACCTATAGATTAACACCTGTGTCCCACCGGTTCACCCGGTATAGCTGTACATTCTCCAGAGCGGTATTTAATCGCATGGACAGTTTACGCCATCATGAACTTGAAGCACACACACCACCTATGTGAGGATTTTGATCGAGTGTTCAGGACCGCCAGTCAATTGAGCCGCCATCAATGCTTGCGGAGGAGTCACCCACCCAATGCATGAGGGTTGAGGAGCCCACGGAGGTCGACCTGGGCCACTATCCGACAGTGTTTTCATCGTCAGCGCCCTCTGTTGGACCTTACAATTTCCACCTCATCGACCACTCCCGTCTCTCCAACTACGTGGAAAGTAGTATGTTCTAACCTTTTAAACTCTCTGGCGCCTCACTGCGCATGCGCAGAAATTGTGGAGTGGGTGTGCGCGGGAGGGTTGTGCGCAGGTATGACGATTTTGTGGCGGTTTTGTGGCGGTGTGCGCAGGAGTCCTGTATGACGTCACTTCCAGCCTGCGTGAATCGGGCGTGTGTATTCCTCCGCCGGGATGCGGTCTGGTGGTGATGCGGTCTGCCTCTGCGGACAGAAAGTAGTCCCAAATTCTCCGGCATTCTCCGGCAATCTTCAGGGGCGAGAGGGGTCCCTAGTGTACCGATTGGATCGAGTGAGGTGTCAAAGTGAAGCATTCGTGAAGGGGCATCCGACGGGATGGGTGTGACGTGGAACTGACGTCATTCTGCGCATGCGCAGTAGACAAAGTGTATGGAAATAGACGTTTTGGGGTCTAGGTGGGCCACTATTGGTCCGATGGAGTCGTATGAGGTATCAATGTGAAGCATTCGTGAAGGAGCATCCGAGGGAATGGGTGTGACGTGGAACTGACGTCATTCTGCGCATGCGCAGTAGACAGAGTATGGAAATAGACGTTTTGGGGTCTAGGTGGGCCCCTATTGGTCCGATGGAGTCGTATGAGCTAACAATGAGAAGCATTCGTGAAGGAGCATCCGATGGGATGGGTGTGACGTAAAACTGACGGCATTCTGCGCATGCGCAAGCAGGAATTGTGGGAAAAGGGTATGGAAATAGACATTTTGGGGTCTAGGTGAGCCCCTAATGGTCCGATGGAGTCGTCTGAGGTCTTATTTTGAAGCTCTCGTGGAGGAGCATCCGACTGTACTAATGGCTCGTCCGTGCTCAAGAGTCTGCGCATGCGTAATCTGGCCGTAGTATAGAAAGCAGGCATTTTGCGGGTGCGTGGCAGTGTGTTTGACCAACCACTATGGGTCCGTGGTTGTGGTTTGGTGGTGTGGGATGTTCGCACAGACGTCACTTCCGGTTTCACAAAAACTACCTCCGAACCCAGAAGAGTTCCAATTTCCCCTTAGACGTAAGGTCCGGATTTTCCATCCGGCGCGGCCCGGCCCGCCCCGGCCGCAGCGCGCGCGCGCGGGTTATCCGGAAGTGCGCGGCATCACCGGAAGTGCGCGGGTGAATGTCGGGTCAAAAGGTCACATCCAGGTCAAAATGTCAAAGGTCTCCCTTTCGGCAATGTTCGGCAACAATGTTGCGGCATCGATATACAGAGCTTGAACACAAAAAGGGGATTGTAAATTAACCTGGGAAGGATGGGCAGTTCCATTTGGACCAATCAGCGGTCGAGAAAAGGAGACAATGAGCGATCGATAAAAGAACCAATGGACGGGTACTAGAATTTCGCTCACGTCTGCGCCTACATCCGGGTACTAGAATGTTTTCGCCTACGTCCGCGCCTACATCCGGGTACTTCTATGTAGGTGTATAAAAGTGGGAATTTTTAGGGCATTGCTGCATTCATTGGCCTGCTTGACCTGACCAGCCTGAGCCTGCCTGACCAGCCTGAGCCTATCTGACGAGAGGAGCTACTTGCCTGAGCCTCACCAGCCTGAGCCTGCTTCACCGGAGCTATACCATGAGACGTGGAGAAGATTTTCCAGGGGATCCAGGACCGCCTCCGGTGCTGTAATCTTTGTTGTTGTTGCTCTCTTTTTGCACTAACCAATCAGAATAGTATGTGTCACGGACTACACCCGTAGGGCTACGTCTAGGCCCGCATGTGTGACATGGTCTATAAAACACGTCCCTCTGGATCCCACACCTTCATTTCTACGGTTGCAGAGCCATGACGGGGAGCCAGCCCTATGCGACTCGCATTTTACAGCATGCCACCGTGGTTAATTCACTCACGGGTTACCGAGCAGTGGTTCGGTCCATGTTTGCAGATGGCGACGACAACGAGGGGCGACGCCAGATTCTGAAAGAGTTCACAGAAGCGGTCCTCGACAGAGTGCACACGATGGAGAGGTGTGCTATCACTCACCACTACTGGACTATGACAGCCATCCTTGATGCTCGGGCTATGGATCACGAGCGCTCACGCCGGAACCAGCGACGGCTCGTTGGCCTAGTAATGGTCTTTGCCCTAATGACCCTGACGCTGTGGCAATGACAGCGTCAGAAAAAGAACGGCTCTTCAGAACCTCCACAGATGCGCGTATGTCAGTCACAGTGTGTGTCATTCACCGATCGTCATTGGGTCAACCATGTCACCAGTCCTACGCGCCATCCTTCCCCTTACACCCCGGGTGGGGTTACACGTCTATGAAGATAAAGTCACCCTCGTTGAAGACCGTGGAGATGTTTGCTGGTCGCGCGCTGAGACCGTATCGAATACGGTTACGCTACACCGTGACGGCTGGGCCAAATTTAAACGGGTGTTGAGCGGTGAGCTTGACGGAAACCTCATCCACATAGACAATGCCATCTACGTACACCGTGGATCCTTCTTTCCACGCCTGGGCCGTTACCAAGACCCTACGCGAGGCTTGGACAGCCTTTGAGAAAGTGGTGCCTATCGTGTACCAGCTGTTTACACCGGACGAGCGGTCAGCTGTTCAGTTGGAGTGGGCTCGTGCCCTGAGAGAAGCGGCGGCAGAACCCAATGAACAAATTACCAAACCTAGCAATGAAGCGGAGGCAGACCACGATGCCACTGATTATCCGGCTAGACTCAGTCAGCCCAGTGACATGGCCACCCGATCCTTTGATCTCACGGGGTTCTCCCTATAAATACGAGAGACAGTCAAATCTGGTACCATTCACGTACTGACCATGGCGGAGCATATATTACTCGCGTATCTCAGCTTGACCCCGAGGTTTTCCTGCACGTTTATGCGGATACGGTCGATATCATGGAGGAGGTGGGAGACATCTGTGATGCGGACCCTACACAACCGTGCCCGGCTAACATTCGTCTGTCCCGGGAGGGCTGGACCAAATTCAAACGGGTGTTGTCTGGTGAACTGGACGGCGACCTCATTCACTTGTGTCACGATGTGTACATCCGACGCGGCCCTTTCTTTGCTCAATTGGCTCGGCTAGATGGGGTACAGTGCATTTTACCCTTCACCCTGATCTATGGTCTGTATTGGAAGATGCCGTGGCAGATCAAGTGCTTATCAAGCGGTCATCAGACGAGTTGGATTGGTCATTTACCATAGACAATGTGCTGGCAGAAGCCAACGAAGAAAATCAGAAAGAAACTCGGCCCAAGATATACCCGTTATAAATAAACGATTCAGCCAGGGTCCATCATCATTTGTCACCATGAAGAGCTGGGAGAAGGTGTTGGATAACTTATACTACAGTCCCGACAGTCCGGCGGCCTATAGTGCATTGACGGCTCTCTATCGAGCGGCCAAACCCCAGGGGATACAACGAGCCCAAGTCCGAGATTGGTTAAGAAAACAAGACACTTATACCTTACATCGATCTGTCCGTCGCCATTTTCTACGGAACCGGGTCATCGTGGGAGGAATAGATGCCCAGTGGCAAGCGGATTTGGTCGATATGAGCGCCTTTGCCAAACACAACGATGGAAATCGGTATATCTTGACGTGCATCGATATCCTGTCGAAGTATGCGTGGGTGGTACCCATCCGGACGAAAACGGGGGCGAATCTCATAGCGGCGTTCAAGGACATCTTCAAGACCGGGCGCAAACCCATGTATTTTTCAAACCGACGAAGGCACGGAATTCCTCAACAGACCGTTCCAACAGTTTCTGAAAGCCCAGAAGGTGTTTTTCTTCCATACGTACAACGAGACCAAGGCTTTCGTGGTGGAAAGGTTCAACAGGACATTCAAAGGCCGCATGTATAAATATTTCACCCATAAGAATACAAGGCGATGTTCTCCCGGAAGTTGTGAGTGGTTACAATCGAGCCTATCACCGGAGTATACAGAGAGCCCCCATTACCGTCACCCAACGCAATGAAGCCCAAATCCGGCGTGTCTTGTACCCCAGGCAATCGCAACGAACGCCGAAGGAGGTGTTCAAGGTCGGGGACCCTGTACGGATCGGTAAAGTCAAGGGCAAGTTCGAGAAAAGTTACTTGCCCAACTGGAGCGATGAGCACTTCCTGATTAAACGGCGCCTACTCCGACAGCAGCGAGTCCATGAACTGGAAGACCTTCAAGGGGAACCGTTGCTAGGGACGTTTTACGAGATGGAATTACAGCCTGTCGTAAAAACAAAGCAAGACTACTACACGGTGGAGCAGATTTTGAATTTGAACATCTGCGTGGCAAACTGTTTTATTTCGTCAAATGGCAAGGCTGGCCCAGTTCCTTCAATTCCTGGGTCGCGGCCAACCAGGTGAAACGACTATAAAGCCAGACACCACTGCCGTCATCCTTCATTCCACGTTCGACCACGGTGCTATGGACAAACAGCAGCTGCCTCTGAACGCAGCGTCTCCCAAAACGCGCAAAGCGCAAGTGGGCTTTGTGGTGATATTGCTAACCTAACCTGAGTGTGTTGTACGGAGGTGTGTTTTATGTCAGCACGCTACTTAACCAACTTAGAACTCCAGCTGTGAGTGGCAGTGAAACCAGTCTACAGATAGCACCAGTCAACCCCGTATCGAGCCCAGTCATCACCACCACCACCACATCACGTGTACAAGCCACATTGAGCTCCACACCGAGCTCCACACCTACACCAAGTACACCCACTACGTCTGAAAACCCACCGGATTTCATCCCTCACAGTGAACAGACAACGACGACCAACGTTGTATCCACCACCACTCCAGTTCACTCGTACCAAATTTACAAGAGCGGGTTACCACGAGAGCGGATACACCTCGAACCATGGACCCTCGGTGGCAGCATCCCTTCACTTGCGTCACCGCAGGAACGACGGGTTCCGGCAAAACGCACTTCGTCAGGAAGCTCCTTCAACACGCCGACAGCATGATCACCCCACCCATTGCCCGAGTCGTGTGGTGTTACGGAGAATGGCAGGCAGCGTGTGCAGCAATGCCCCACATCACGTTCGTGGAAGGCCTACCCAACCTGGCCGATTTGGAACCCGACACCTTGGTGGTTCTGGATGATCTCATGGCGGAGACGGATGCGCGGGTTACCCAACTCTTTACCAAAGGCAGCCATCATCGACGGCTCAGCATCATCTACATTGTGCAGAATCTGTTCAGTAAAAACAAAGAACATCGGAACATCAGCTTAAATGCCCACTACCTGGTGGTCTTCAAAAACCCGAGAGATACCACTCAACTGCTGCACCTGGCGAGACAGATGTATCCCGGCCACACACCGTTTGCGTTGGAAGCCTTTAAAGATGCGACAACCCCTCAGCACGGGTATATGCTTTTCGACCTCAAGCAAGCCACCCCCGATCACCTTCGACTACGGACCGGCATCTTTCCCGGAGAGACCCACCACGTGTACATGCAAAAATAATGTAAACACACCCACAGTGGCTCCTCCAGCTGGAGTGTGTGTGTTTGATCAAGGGGATAATAAAAAGAATTAATACCACAGCATGGTTGACTTTGTCTCTGTTCAATATTCAGGAGGTAGATAGATAAAAAGAGCAGAGTTGTGGGTTCTGGCATTAGTTGTACATGATGTCTGCGCGAGTACGGAAGCACGCTCCGACGCTCCGTGTATTGAAGACGGCCCCACCCGAGTTGGTCCGAACCATTGTACGCGGTGCGGACCCTGACCTTGTACGCTGTCTGTGCGAGATCGGGTACAACCTGTTAAAAGGCAACGTACCACTGACTCCGGCTCAGAAGACCAAGTTGACCAAGCATAAGACAGGTCTCCGAACCCTAGTCCAGAAGCGGGTCCCTCAAACACAAAAGAAAAAGGTGTTACAGAAAGGCGGCTTTCTCGGGGCCATCTTAGCACCGTTGGCCGCTTCCGTGTTGGGTCCAGTATTGGGTGGTCTCTTCGGCCGACAATGAACCACACGAAAAAAATGGTCCTCGTCGAACCACGGTTCCTTCAAAACCTCCAATCGCCCTACCCTGTCCGACCTACGGTGAAGACCATAAACACCATCGATGAAGAGATGCAACAGATCTTACAAAGACCGGGCTTAAGCGACAATGAGAAAGTACAACGGTACAATGAGACGCTTCAACGGTACATGACGTTCATGGACCAATACAATTACAGCACATATAAGGGAAGTGGGAAGAGGTGCCGACATACTGACTGCGTCACATGACTTCACAGAATAGTCTTCTGCCTAGCCCTCTCTACCCCAGCACCACCACCACCACCACCACCACCACCACGCGACACACCGCCGACCTCAGCAGCGCTCCAACCGCCGCCATTACCAGGGGTACCACCCACAGCCCCACAGTGGGTGGAAGACGAAGTCCTGAAGAGTGTACCTGCATCGTTCAAGAAACAAGCTGGCCTGGTATTACAACGGATGAAACAGAATCCTAACATGACTTGGAATGATAAAGGCCAACTACTGGTACAGAATCAGGTGGTCCCCGGTACCCACATGACGGATTTAGTGAATGACCTGATGCGTCAACGCAGGTCGCACACGGATCCTCGAGGATGGGAGGTCTTCGCTCAAGGCTTGAAAGACATGCATGTACCACAGGAATTGGTGGGGAACCCCAGCGCTGGGCCTGGATGCAGCGGACCCAGCAATCGCCGAGTGGCCCACTACCTTCTTGGGAAGCCGAGTGGGAACCGGAGTCACCCCCCAAAACACCACCACAACGGGCACCTTCTTTTCACGCCTTTAAAAACCCACCCTTGATCAAGACACCCCACATCTCCAGAGCCGTGACACGTAGCAAGTCACCGCGACGAACACGACGCCGGACACAACCGCCCAAGGCCTGGAACACCTATTAAAATCAACAGCAGCAGCAGGACAGCTCAGTCGCCATGTTTTACCTCACCCTACCCAGTAACAGTTCGCTGGATGTGTTTCCTGACAACACCATGGCCAAGTACGTCACCCAGTTACCGCAACCGCTGCATTTACCTGGACGATGGGAATGTGGCCTCGTGGATATCCAATACCCTTACTCGTGGTACAACGTGCGAGCCAATGAAGTGTGGTACGAGGTGACCTACGAAGGAAAAGACACCCGACTCACCCTCCCCGAAGGCCAATACGATACTCCCAAGGACTTCATACAGGGGCTGACACGACTGTTGCATTATAAGCTTCTACGGGAGGTCACGAATGTTTGAAAACCCATCAAAACCTTTCCCTTCAAGAATCACCTGGACTTCGGTTACAACGCACACAACGACAAGGCACAGATCATCCTCACCGCCAACGTGAGTGACGTACTGAGCCCTATTCTACAGCAAATGCTGGGTTTCGATCTACAGACGTTCGCTGGTCCCACCGCCCACCAAGGCCAGATCCCGATGGATATGAAGTCGGGTATGTACGGACTCTACGTCTACTCGGACGTGGTCGACAACCACATCGTGGGCGATATCAACACACCTCTGTTACGGGTGGTCCTCATTAAAAAGACGTATGGAGATCAAGTCACCCACAGTTTCACCCACATGCTCTACCTACCCGTACGACAAACCGACATCAACACTATCACGGTGGATATAAGAGATGACACGGGACGACCGGTGGCAATCGAACGAGGAAAAGTGGTGCTGACACTTCATTTTCGACAAGCACGTGCTCCCCACTTTGTATAATGAAGGTGCCTTACGAGTGCGATGCACGCAGCTATATGGACTATTATGCCCAACAGGCCGGAGGTGGCCTTCCGGTCTTTAGTGGTGCACGCATGCAACGAGGACATGGGCTGGGGAACATACTCGGGAGCATCGTCAAAACGTTCCTGCCCTTGGTGACGCGTGGGGTGAAAGCAATCGGCAAGCAAGCGGTACGCAGTGGAATGCAAGTCGCCGGTGATGTCTTGGGGGGTACGGCACCCAAAGAAGCCTTGAAACGGCGGGCCAAAGAAGCAGGAGGCGTCTTGGTCGCCAAAGCACAACGCACCGTAGGGAATAAAAGACCTGCACCACCGAGACCACGCACCAGTCGACGACCGACCCAGCGACGACGCACATCGAAGACCCAGGATATCTTTTCTTAAACATGTCCTTGATCCACGCAGAGTCCTGCCCCTCCACCAACAGTGAATTTGATTTGTGGACCGTCCCGCCCACACAGACCAGTGCCGAACAAGGATTATGGGTGGAGCATCTCCCGCTCTCCAGCATCAACGAAACAGGACCCATCGACTTCACCATCAGTAATGCGGATACGGCCTATGTGGATTTAGCCCATACATACTTGTATGTGAAAGCCAAGGTCGTCAATGGGGATGGCTCCAGAATCGTCGACCAAGCAACGGTGGGCCCGACGAATCTCTGGCTGCACTCTATGTTTCAACAGGGGGATATATTTCTCAGCGACAAACTCATCAGTGACTCGACCAACACGTACCCTATCGAGCCTACATCGAGACGCTGTTGTCGTATGCACGAGAGGCTAAAGAATCTCAGCCGCTTTATTCTACCAGGACACAGCCGAGCACATGGGCGCAGAGAACGACAATGTGGGATATAACAAACGGAAGGCCTTGACCGCGAACGGCGTCTCGGTGGATCTCATGGGTCGACTGCACGCAGACATGTTCATGCAAGACCGGTACCTCTTGAACACGATCCCCATCAAAATCAGACTGATACGGGCGCCTCCGACCTTCGCCTTGATGGCCACTAACGTAGAGGGGCATGCTGCTGACTATAAGATTGTCATCCAAGACGCAGTCCTGTATGTCCGAAAAGTGAAACCGAATCCAGCCGTTCAATTGGGACACATCAAAGCCTTGGAAACATAACCAGCCCAGTACCCTATCCGGCGTGTGCAAACCAAAGTGTTCTCTGTGTCGGCTGGAAATATGAGCGCCAACAAAGAAAACCTGTTTCTGGGGGAACTACCCAAGGGATTGAACCTGGCCTGTGTGAAAAATACCAGTTTCAGCGGAGCCTACCCAGAGAACCCGTTTGACTTTAAACATTTCGGCATCAATTTTGTGGCCCTGCATGTGGACGGACAACAGGTCCCAGTCACGGCCTTAACACCGAACTTTGGGCGCGCGAATTTCATTCGAGCCTATCAGAGCCTGTTTACAGCCACCGGTCAAATCAACCAGGACGAAGGGAATATGATCAGTCGGGAGGACTACGCGAACGGATACACGTTGTTCTGTTTCGATCTGACCCCCACCTTAGAGAACGACCATCAGCTGGCCCCCGCCAAGCAAGGCAATTTACGGTTGGAAATCCACTTTGAACGAGCCCTCCGGAGCACCGTCAATGTGATCTGCTACGCCGAGTTTGACAACATCATTCAAGTGGACAAGGCACGCAACGTCCTGTGTGACTTCTCCACCTAACATGGATACAGACCAGATAACCACCGTGCTGGAGAATGACCCAGAGACACGTATGGTCTTTCAAGGGGTGTTCGCCCGAGATGTGTTCCCATTAGACCGTATGTATCCTGCTGCCTACGTTCTCAACACGGACCCGATGGATCGGCCCGGTGAACATTGGGTGGCCGTGTACTTGACAGAACAGCAGGGCGAATACTTTGACCCGTACGGCCTGCCATCCCTCCATCCCGATTTAACAGACTTCATGGATCAAGGCACAGAGACGTGGTGTTGGAACAGTCAAACGTTGCAAAGCCTGACCAGTAGCGTGTGCGGACAATATTGCTTGTTTTACCTGTCGAGGACCGCGATGTACACGTATATGACTGGGCCACCCATCATTTCAATGTACAAGCCCCGTTCTGGGCTTAAGTTCTTTCAATGTACAAGCCCCCTGTTCTGGGCTTAAGTTCTTTCACGAAAAGCCCCCTGTTCTGGGCTTAAGTTCTATCAATGTACAAGCCCCCTGTTCTGGGCTTCAGTTTTCACGTGGTTGTTCTCACGTTGTTGTTGTTAGTTATTGTTGAATAAAAAACAAAATGAGATCTCACCAAAAAACCCTGTCTTGTGTGTTTTCTATATGAGCATAATGCATGAAGGCTATAACAGACATGTGGGGATTCGGTGAAACTGGCTTTGAACACCGTGGAGAAAGTAGCCAATCAGTGGCCTAGGATGGGGCCAAATGTAACCCATCAATGTCCAGAAAACAATGCAAGAGCACTGCAGTAAAATAGAGAGCCAATGAAATCAGCCCACACACCAAGTACATGTTTTGGTCTAGGTTAAAAGCGGGCATTCCAGCATTTGACGAGGTCCTCGAGTTAGAGGTAGATGAACTGAGTGTGCTAAAAATAGATAACCAGCAACGTGCTATAAAAGGGAAGCGGCCTGGCCGTTTCATCCGACGGGTAGGAAACATGATAGGAATGCATGTACTGACCTGTCTGTGGGGTTTTCCCCCCAGAATTTCGCTGACGTCCGTGTCTTCATCCGGGCACTTAACGTCCGCGCCTGCATCTGGGTATGTATGAGGGTCTTGAGGAGGCGACTGCATGTAGTGAGCTGTATGTGGGGTTTTTTTCGCTGACGTCCGTGTCTTTCATCCGGGTACTTGACGTCCGCGCCTACATCCGGGTATTTCTATGTACGTGTATAAAAGTGGGAATTTTTAGGGCATTGCTGCATTCATTGACCTGCTTCACCTCACCAGCCTGAGCCTGCCTGACCAGCCTGAGCCTGCCTCACCAGACTGAGCCTATCTGACGAGAGGAGCTACGAAACTGTCAACCACCAAGATGTTCACTTGCACAACTTGCCAGAAGCAGTTTACTCGCCCCGAAGATTTGCGACGGCACGAGTCCTCCATCCACAGCGGCGCACGGTATACTTGTATAACCTGCGCACGGTCATTTAATCGGGAGGATCCTTTACTGCGCCACGAACGCTCATTCCACGAGGGCGCGACGGAACAATGTAATGAATGTGGTCAACTCTTCAAACGACCCAGTCAGTTAAGACGGCATTAGCGTTTGATTCATGCCCCGTCTCTACGGTTTGGGCGACAACTTCCCACTAAAGTGGCACCCAGGAGGGTCAGACCCAGTGAAGATGAGCCCGGGGAGACGAATGCCACTGGTGATGCGATCACAGAGAGCCCGCCTGTACCCACAGTTCAGAACAGCCTAGATATTCAGCCAGTCCCTAGCATTATTGTTGCTAGTCATACGCCTGACGACATCGAACATTTTCTGGAAGATGCAGTGGATGTTCCTAGCGATCTCTTACAGGACGCCCGTCCAGTGAGTGACATCTATCGGCGCCAATGGCCCATGATACGGCACGTTTTCCACCGTGATCGCCCTATTCCAGATATCTACAATTTCCCACTGACCGACCTCACCCTTCTACGCAGCTACGTGGAAGCCATCTTCAATGACCAAGATACGGTCTTCAAATTGAATGTCGCTTTCGGGTACATCTTGCGTCACAAAAAGACAGACCAGTTACGGTATTATTATGCCAGTAATAACAGCCATGTGTTTGACCAGCCGTTCACCATCATTAACCGGGCGTCGCTAGAGACGATGCTGGAGAAACTGGATACCGTGGATCCCTTGAGATGGGCACATCGTGAACGCCCCAACACACAATGGGTCGTAGAGAGGGTGACCAATGTTACGTTCTTCGTTACCAAGCTGATCGACCACCCCCATCGGCTGAATGCGTCACCCTTGCACTGATGAATAGCATAACATGCCGTATATACTCTCTATGTCTACATGCTGATCGTTGACTTGAGCTCAGTAAGCATTAAATATGACGGTGCGTTAACTAATAAAACATGGTGTTTATTATTTCAATTTGTTTTGCTGTGAACATACTAAACATACCCAGGGCGGCTCCCCCAGCCTGGGTATGATGTAACACTGGGGATAATAAACTGTATAAACAACCGCTTTCTGCTATACTTGGGTGAAATATATACCCCGATGTGATATAATGCCCTTGCACACTTCCGAAACTTCCCTTTAACCCGCGCGCGCGCGTGCGGCCGGATAACCCGCGCGCGCTGCGGCCGGGGCGGGCCGGGCCGGATGGAAAATCCGGACCCTACGTGTAAGAGAAAATTGGAACTCTTCTGGGTTCGGAGGTAGTTTTTGTGAAACCGGAAGTGACGTCTGTGCGAACACCCCACACCAACAAACCACAACCACGGACCCATAGTGGTTGGTCAAACACACTGCCACGCACCCCCAAAATGCCTGCTTTCTATACTACGGCCAGACTACGCATGCGCAGACTCTTGAACACGGACGAACCATTAGTACAGTCTCATGCTCCTCCACGAGAGCTTCAAAATAAGACCTCATCGGACCACTAGGGGTTAACCTAGACCCCAGAATGTCTATTTCCATACCCTTTTCCCACAATTCCTGCTTGCGCATGCGCAGAATGACGTCAGTTTTACGTCACACCCATCCCATCGGATGCTCCTTCACGAATGTTTCCATACTCTTTGTCTACTGCGCATGCGCAGAATGACGTTAGTTCCACGTCACACCCATTCCCTTGGATGCTCCTTCACGAATGCTTCTCATTGATACCTCACACGACTCCATCGGACCAATAGTGGCCCACCTAGACCCCAAAACGTCTATTTCCATACACTTTGTCTACTGCGTATGCGCAGAATGACGTCAGTTCCACGTCACACCCATCCTGTCGGATGCCCCTTCACGAATGCTTCACTTTGACTCCTCACTCGATCCAATCCGTACACTAGGGACCCCTCTCGCCCCTGAAGATTGCTGGAGAATGCCGGAGAATTTGGGACTACTTTCTGTCCGCGGAGGCACACCGCATCACGGCGGAGGAATACACACGCCCGATTCACGCAGACCGGAAGTGACGTCATACATGACTCCTGCGTACACCGCCACAAAACCGTCATACCTGCGCACAACACTCTCGCGCACACCCACTCCACAATTTCTGGGCATGCGCAGTGAGGCGCCAGAGAGTTTAAAAGGGTAGAACATACTACTGTGGAAGCCATCTTTAATGACCAATCCACTGCATGCATTTCAACTCAATCTAGCCTTCGGGTACATCTTACGCCAAAAAGACAGACCAACTCCGCTATTACTATCCCAGCACCAACATCCGGGTGTTCAACCAACCCTTCACCATCACAAATCATGTTTTGCTGAGGACAACTTTAGTCCAGATCGATCAGTTGGATCCGTTGGCATGAGCCAAGCATCGTCCCAACTCCCAGTGGACCGTGGGGGGTGGTAACCATCACGTTTTTTCATCACCAAACTGGCAGATGCGTGTGCGTGGAGAACGCTGGACTAGAGTTACTAGAATAAAAGTGTAGTGCCTGTGTATAGTTAGTCATCTGACAAGAGACGTTTATTGGACGTCATCATCACAGCGTTAGCACTTTTTATGGTGGCCAAAGCTATCAGGACGAAGGTCCGTCACTGCTCCTGGAGTGGTCACTCATGGTCAATGTCCCGGGTATCGAAGATGGTGTTGTAAAACAATAATAGTGGGAAATAATACGTCTCCCCATCGAGACTTTCTCGAGTACCGTATCTCTGCATCCAAATATCTGCCATGGCCCTTCATTATCTTAATCATCCGCAAATATAGTCCCGAGTAGTATGTCCACGGCATTTAAAGTCAACTTTTGCCGGGGGAGATAACTATTGGGGAGATGACGGGGAGTTCCGCCAGGGGGCGCCACCAGCTCAAGAGACCAAAAACTACCTCCAGCACAGAAGAGTTCCAATCTAGGGGGAAGGTAACTCTGGGTGACTATAGTTCCGGCATGTATTTTTCCGCGGTGATGCGGTCTGGCGGTGATGCGGTCGCGGGAAAAAGCTTCCGCAGAGAAAAAGTAGTCCCCAGACTTCAAATACGCTGCATGGTCCGATTGGGTCGAGTGAGGTATCAAAGTGAAGCATTCGTGAAGGGGCATCCAGTCATGGGTGGGTGCATGTAAAATTAGGATTTTTTCCCGAAACTATAAAAAAGCGGAACACGGACTTTACCCCTAAAATAGGGGAAAACACCTATCAACCCTAGCCAAAAGGGCTAATATCGGTCCCCGCGCTTATTGGGACCTGCCTATCAAGTCAATGGGGTGGGTGTATGTAAAATTAGGATTTTTTCCCGAAAATATAAAAAGCGGAATATGGACTTTACCCCTAAAATAGGGGAAAACACCTATCAACCCTAGCCAAAAGGGCTAATATCGGTCCCCGGGCTTATTGGGACCTGCCTATCAAGTCAATGGGGTGGGTGCATGTAAAATTAGGATTTTTTCCCGAAACTATAAAAAGCGGAATACGGACTTTACCCCTAAAATAGGGGAAAACACCTATCAACTCTAGCCAAAAGGGCTAATATCGGTCCCGGGCTTATCGGGGCCTGCCTATCAAGTCAATGGGGTGGGTGCATGTAAAATTAGGATTGTTTTCCGAAAATATAAGAAGCGGAACTCGGACTTTACCCCTACAATAGGGGTCTGTATTATACAATATAAGGGAAAATGCCTGTATGGGGGGAGGGGTGGTCAAAAAAAATTGTGGGCTTTACTATGGCTTGTGGGGGTCTCGTTTTTCTCGTCTCGCCAAGAAAATGACAATGGGAAGGGTCCCGGAGCGAATCGGTGAAATTTTTGGGAAAAGTACCGGTTAGGCCTGTATATAGGCCTATAGGCTGGCTATATGGGGGTATAGGTTCAACCTGGGAAATTCACACACGTTCATTGTGATATGGGTTGCTTGGATTTGTTTTTCACGTCTAGTCATTGAGAACACGATGGGAAGGGTCTCGGAGCGCAACGGTGAAATTTTTGGAAAGGTACCATATAGCCCATATAGTCCCATACTGGCTATATGGGGGTATAGGTTCAACCTTGGAAATTCACACACGTTCATTGTGATATGGGCTGTTTGGATTTGTTTTTCACGTCCGTCATTTAGAATACGATGGGAAGGGTCCCGGAGCGAAACGGTGAAATTTTTGGAAAAGTTCACCGAGGCCTGGGTAGGCCCATAGGCCTATACTGCATGGCTATGGGGGTATAGGCCCATACTGGGTGGACGTTTTGGGGTCTAGGTGAGCCCCTAATGATCCTATGATGTCGTATGAGGTCTTATTTTGAAGCTCTCGTGGAGGAGCATCCCACTGGACTAATGGTCCGTCCGTTTTCAATAGTCTGCGCATGCGCAGTCTGGCCGTAGTATAGAAAGCGGGCATTTTGGGGGGTATGTGGGTGTGTGTTTGGGGTGGAGATGGACCGCTATGGGTCCGAATGGGTCTTGGAAGGTGTCAAAGTGAAGCTTGTGTGGGTTAGAGTCAGAATGGTGTGTTTTTAAGTGCAAGTCGCGTCAATCTGCGCATGCGCAGTTGGTTGTAGTAAGTAGAGTGGCCATTTTGGGGCAGTACAGGAAGGTATTTGGGGTCGAGATGGACCATCCTTGGTCCGAATGCGTCCTGGAAGGTGTCATCTTGTAGCTCTCGGGGTGTAGACCCCGATTTGAGGGCTGCCCACGTCACCTTGACGTCATCGGTGACGTCATCAGTACGAGTAGTAGCGAAAGTGGGCATTTTAGGGCACTGAAGGATGATATTTGGGGTAGAGAGGGACCATCCTTGGTCCGAATGCGTCGTGGGAGGTGTCATCTTGTAGCTCTCGGGGTGTAGACCCCGATTTGAGGGCTGCCCACGTCACCTGTGACGTCATCAGTACGAGTAGTAACGAAAGTGGGCATTTTGGGGCAGTGAAGGAAGGTATTTGGGGTAGAGAGGGACCATCTTTGGTCCGAATGTGTCTAGGGAAGTGTCATGTTGTAGCTCTCGGTGTGTACATGCCGATTTGAGGGATGTCCGCGTCACCTGTGACGTCATCGGTGACGTCATCAGTACGAGTAGTAGCGAAAGTGGGCATTTTAGGGCAGTACAGGAAGGTGTTTGGTCCGAATGTGTCTAGGGAAGTATCATGTTGTAGCTCTCGGGGTGTACATCCCGATTTGAGGGATGTCCGCGTCATCTGTGACGTCATCGGTGACGTCATCAGTACGAGTAGTAGCGAAAGTGGGCATTTTAGGGCAGTGAAGGAAGGTATTTGGGGTAGAGAGGGACCATCCTTGGTCCGAATGCGTCGTGGGAGGTGTCATCTTGTAGCTCTCGGGGGCACATCCCGATTTGAGGGATGTTCACGTCATCTGTGACGTCATTGGTGACGTCATCAATCCGAGTAGTAGCGAAAGTGGGCATTTTGGGGCAGTGAAGGATGGTATTTGGTGTAGAGATGGACCATCCTTGGTCCGAATGCGTCGTGGGAAGTGTCATGTTGTAGCTCTCGGGGTGTACACCCTGATTTGAGGCATGTCCGCAGCATCTGTGACGTCATTGGTGACGTCATCAGTACGAGTAGTAGCGAAAGTGGGTATTTTGGGGCAGTAAAGGAAGGTATTTGGTGTAGAGATGGACCATCCTTGGTCCGAATGCGTCGTGTGAGGTGTCATCTTGTAGCAACGCCCGCCAACACCAAGCTCAATGCTTCAACGCCCTGGTGAAATAACTCAGAAGCTCTGATTTTCTAGATATTCCATGGAATTGTCACTCATTCTTCGAAATGCAGTGACGTCCGTCGTTACGCCTTAACAGACCGGAGAGAGTACAACAACAACAACAACAAGGATGAGACATGAGAGAACAACAACAACAAGAAGTTTTCATATAGTTTATTCTCCCCAATGTTACATCATACCCACGCTGGGGGAGCCGCGTTGGGTATATTTACAATTCAAGAAGACTCTTGTCCAATCAGAGGCCACCATTTGCATTTGTCATATTCGTTCCTGTCCGTTAGATGTATTCTTGTGCAATCAGAAGTCTCCATTTCAGAAAGTTCCATCTTCGGCCATGTTCGCTCTGAACCGTTTTTTCTAATCATCGTCGGGCAGGCCAGGATAGCGTTGAGGCAGCATATCCTCAGATAGTTGTTTGTGCATTCTGAGTATCTATCAGTGCATGGGTGAATACATTCACCCGATGGGAAGATTCCGTAATTTGGTCACGAAGAACGTAACAGTGGTCACCCTCTCTACGACCCACTTGGTGTTGGGGCGCTGTTCATAGGCCCATTGCAAGACATCCAATTGGTCCACTTGGTCCAGCACGGGCTTTAGCGATGTCCGGTTAATGATGGTAAACGGTTGGTCAAATACCCGGATGTTACTGCTCGGGTAAAAGTATCGGACTTGATCTGTCCCCTTATGCTGCAGTACATAACCAAACGCCAGATTTAATTTGAAGGACGTAGCTTGGTCATTGAAGATGGCTTCCACGTAGTTGCGTAGACGAGTGAGGTCAGTCAGTCGGAAATTGTAGATATCTTGAATAGGGCGATGACGGTGGAAACAGTGCCGTATCATGGGCCAATGGCGCCGATACATCTCACTCACTGGATGATCTTCGGGTAAGAGATCGCTGGGAACATCCACCGCATCTTCCAGAAATGTTCGTTGTTGTCAGGCGTATGACTGGGAACAGTAATGCTAGGGACCGGCTGGATATCTAGGATCTTCTGAACTGTGGGTATAGGCGGGCTCTCCGTGATCGCATCACCAGTGGCATTCGTCTCCCCGGGCTCATCTTCACTAGGTCTGACCCTCATGGGTGCTTCTTTAGTGGAAAGTTGTCGCTCATACCGTGGTGATGGACTATGAATCAAACGTTGGTGCTGTCTTAACTGACTGGGTCGTTTGAAGAGTTGACCACAACCGTTACATTGTTCCGTCGCGCCTTCGTGGAATGAGCGTTCGTGGCGCAGTAAATGATCCTCCCGATTGAATGACCGTGCGCAGGTTGTACAAGTATACCGAGCATCGTTGTGGGTGGAGGCCTCGTGACGTCGTAAATTATCTAGACGAGTAAACAGCTTCTGGCAAGTTGTGCAAGAGAACAGATCGTGTCTATTCGGTAACCTCCGTGTCTTTTCGGCAACCTCCGTGTCTCTTCGGTCACCTCCGTGTCTTTTCGGTGACGTCCGTGACTCTTCGGGCACCTCCGTGTCTCTTCGGTAACCTCCGTGATATCTTCGGTCACTTCCGTGTCTCTTCGGTGACCTCCGTGACATCTTCGGTAACCTCCGTGTCTCTTCGGGCACCTCCGTGACATCTTCGGTCACCTCCGTGTCTCTTCGGTCACCTCCGTAACTATCCGGCTGTTCAGGTGTAAACCCCGATGTACCCGTATGGAACACACAGCTAAAGGACCCGGATAAAAGTACCCGGATGTAGGCGCGGACGTCATTGACAAGAGCCCGGATGTACAAGAACCCGGATGTACCCGGATGTAAAAGTCCCCGGATGTAAAAGTGCCCGGATGTTTACGAATGTTCCACCATTCCGGACTTCTATCAGGTCCATGTCCAGAAGCTCTCATGTCCTGCATGTGAATAGTCATATTGTGTGTGTATGCATGTGTGTATGCGTCTGTGTGTGTGTGCATGTGTCTGTGT
>JAVTVY010012548.1:0-53109 GCA_036873755.1 Hanleya hanleyi
AAACGTGTCTGCGGCACCGAATGTCGTTCATGAGTCTTCTTTGACTCTGATTAAATGTTATATCTCCGCAATTCATGAGGGATACCCGACAACGGGGCCGTGACTTGCACATGTAGCAGACTCTGGCTTGTAAGCTCTCCAGATGGGTAAAAATGTTCCCGCGGATTGTACAGACGGTTTGTCGACACTGGCCTCCACGGGCTCCTCAATCGTTCAGAGTTTGGTGGCTTGTCCCTCTGCCCCGATACTGGCCTCTATGAGTTCTTCCACTCGTAAGGGGTGAAATCAGGCATTTTACGCGGGGCCAGCATTCCTCACATTTCCCCTGTGCCCTTGACCCATGGTGTATCATTTGATGGCGATGCAAATGTTCTACGCGATTAAACGTGTCCCTTCAGATCGTGCAGGTATACTGGGGATCAGTGGCGTGGCTGACAGGCTCAACAGATACAGGTGCGTGAATGCCTTCGAACCGGCCGTACAAGTGAACATCGTGGGGTGGACGGAGTATCTGCCGAAACAGGCCTTTATAGTACAGGTGGCGATATATGTGTGATCGATATGATAGCTAGGTCAAGATGGACGCAAGTTAGATTGCACTCTATTCAAATTCCACTCCTGCTTGCATTTTGTACCCGACCTATGTTACCTACAAGACAGGCAGTTGGGTGAGATATCATTTACTTATATTTAGTAAACAACAACATGAGAAGAACCGCCTCAGAACGTAAGCATAGAACCGGGCTTTTACATCGAAATGGTCATACACCAGCACACCCCGGTCCTCGGTCTGGGGGTACCTGTCAAACTTCTGTAAGCTACTGGGTAGGATCAATCCACGGCGACGATGAAGTAGATAAACAGACGGGAGAGTCTGATGAATCGGTGGTTATTCGTATATGGGTCAAAGTACTCCCCGTATTCTTCTTTCATGTACATGGCAACTCAATGTTTTCCGGATCGATCCATCCGGTCTGTTTTGAGGACGTACACGGCAGGGTTCACACCGTCTACCGGGAAAACTCTCTGAAAAACGGTCCGTATCCAAGTATCATTCTACAATCTGGCTGAGATCTGTTCCGTATCCATGTTCAAGTGGAATAGTTGCAGCGAGCGTGTCGGCTCTTGTCTACTTCAATGATGTTGTCGAATTCAACGTAACAAATCACATTGATAGTGCCGGAAAGGGGTCTTTCTAGCCGCAAGTTACCGTTCTTGACAAGACTCAGCTGATGGCAACCTGTGACCATCTCGGTCATCTATACGCGGTAAGACTGACCCTGGGATCGTGTGTATCCATTTTCAGCCTACTTTCGGCAACTGCAAGAGGGAATTTCCATAAATCAATACCACATGACTTCATCAGCCAATCAGCAAAATTCTACCGACCTAACCCCAACGTAACTCGCCATTTTCGAGTCATGTGATGTCCTACTTGTTCAAAATTACAGATCCACCACACCTCTTGTATGATACGAAAGTTATTCATACCTATATATTTTGTAAGCCCAGGCAATATCTGTTCCAGAAGTGGTATGAATACCTGTAATTTAACAGATTTCTCGAGTCTGTTCTCCGCCGGATGAAGGCGGAACAGAATCCGGTAAAACACCGGATATCGCTCCGCGATAATGGAGACACACGATTCGCAAGCCATCTTATGGATGGCGAAGTGTACGCAAATGAGCTGATGGTCGTCGTCTAAGATCGGGGTGAGGTCGAAGCAAAAGAACGTGTTCCCGTCACAAGTGAGTGGGTGAGTCAAGTTTAACGTCGTTTTCAACAATATTTCAGTCATATCGCGACGAACCAACAAAGCATCACCCAGCCGAATTGCGTTCCTGTTGCTTCACAATAGTTGTCCGGATCGATGTGGTT
Organism: Hanleya hanleyi; assembly: GCA_036873755.1. Taxonomy (NCBI): domain Eukaryota; kingdom Metazoa; phylum Mollusca; class Polyplacophora; order Lepidopleurida; family Hanleyidae; genus Hanleya; species Hanleya hanleyi. The sequence goes on from JAVTVY010012548.1 coordinate 1,879, forward strand.
CACTCCGTCCAGGTCAATTTGATCCGTTGTCATAAATCGCTTTTGGTAACTCCATATGTAATTGCGCAGTCTAATGTCTGGTTGAGGAGACCATGCTGAACCTGCTGTCCGTCCATAAAGTTGGATGTTGAAATGCTTAAAGTAGACGCGGTTGTCCGCATATGCCCCGCTTGAAACTGGTGTTCCCCACGCGGGCAATGATTAGTCTCTTAGGGAACAATTTCTTGGTTGGTGCCCAGATTCTGAGCCGGGACAGAAAACACTTTGGTTTGCACACGTCGTTTGGGGTATTCAGCTGGTTTTTACTCCAAGGCTGTGATGTGACACAACTGCGCGGCTGGATTGACTGGACACACCGGAACATCCTCCTCCAGATTGGTGCCGTCCCTAATGACGATCTTGGTTTTCGCGTACAAGTAGGTGTTTTCTCGTTCGATGTATCAGAGTTGGTGATAACGAATTCTATTGGGGTCGACTCAGAGTTGGTGATGACGAGTTTATGGAATTGTTATTGCTGCTGTACTGGTGTCTGTGCGATGGAACTTAATTTGGTAATATCGCATTCAGCACCACAGTCGCTGACAACAGCTCCTTGCGAGCTAGCTTTTATTGTTTTACCCGAGTTGAACCGACTTTAAATTAACAATGTAATTTATTTAAATAAAAAACATGACACTTATCTTACCTATTTATTGGAACCCTATTGCTTCTGGTAGCAATTCGCGAATGGCGTCACGTAAAATGCATCCTCTTCATACAGCTTATGGTCAATCCAAAATTGCGTTGACAGACGAACCATGACTAAGGGATGATGGTAAAATTGGGCATTTGAGAAAACCCAGCTGGATGGAAGGGATAGACTTGCCATTTTGTTATCTCCGCATGCGGTGAAGATCGCACTATTATAGAGGCTGGGTTAAAATTCGACAGTTGGAATGTGGAAATGACAGGTGTATTGCCCGACTTCACAGATTCTATAACACAACATCCAGACCTGGAGAGACTTTTCGTATACTAACTTCTTGGCATGGTCTTGATAATTTTTGACAAGCTCCTCAAAATGACATTTGTTGTTGCTTCTTCTAGCTAATATTAGTCACAGTGTTTTGACACGGATTTCAATTCCAAGACTTTCACCCCAAGGTACTCGCAAACTGCTGATTTATTAATTAGATATAATACAAAAATAAAGAAATAAACCACTGTGTAGTATACGTCGGTTATGCTGACATTTTATAACACTATGTTTAGTACACACCGGTCCTAATGCCTTTCCCCCAAAATTTTAATAATGAAATTTTATTTTTCTAGAATATGTAATTAATAAATTACCAGTTTGCGAGTGCCTTGTGTTTTGCCTCTATATTCTAAGTGAACAATATCGAATTTCCTTTCAGTATCTTTTGTCAAAGAAGTGGGACATAAGCTTCCAGGTAAGTTAATGTATGAATTAATCCATGGAATATCAAAGGATCTGTAGAATCAAACGTTTCACAAACACCAGATAATAACAAATTCCGGAGACGTGGGACTGGTAGAAACGCTTTAAATGCGACAGTGAATGCGACAGTGTAATACAATTTTCGGGGAACGAAAGTCAGAGCGGAAACCTGTGAGAGGGAGTGGGGGGACACAGCCTTCAAACATTTACACATTAAAATTGAAACGCTTCATCATAGAATGTACAGTCTAGTACTCTGATTATCAAATCGTAAAACTTTGCAAGAGAACGTGCTATGCAGGATGAGAGGTGGTTAATAGTCCAGTTGTGTGTTTGGGCACTCTTTGCAAGAAACATGAAATTTGGTACAAAGATATTTGGCACATCAACCTGTAACCATCTGGGTCATCTATACGCGATAAGACTGACCCTGGGATCGTGTGCATCCATTTTCAGCTTACTTTCGGCAACCATATGAGGGAATTCCCTGAAATCAACACCACTTGATGTCGTCAGCCAATCAGCTAAACTCTACTGGCGTAACCCCAACGCAACCCGCCATTTTCGAGTCATGTGCTTTCAAAATTACAGATCTACAACACCTCTTGAATGATACGGAAGTTATTCATAACGGTATCTTTTGTAAACCCAGACAATATACCTTTCAAAAGTAGTATGAAAAGCCTGTAATTTATCAGATTTCTCGAGTCTGTTCTCTGCCGGATGAAGACCGAACAGTATACGGTAAAAGTACCGGTATCAGATATCGCTTCGCGATAATGGCGACACACGATTCGCAAGTCATCTTATTGATGGAGAAGTGTACGAAAATGTTGCCACATTGGTGATTGATTCCGGTTAAAGATGCAAGGCGCTCAAATTTTGAATTTACCCAAGATCCTCTGCTGATAGGGGTTGCAAATAGACTTATACCCCTCTCATCTTAGGCTATAACTCATGGGGTGACAGATCCGAATTTTTGGTCGGTTCGGAGAGAGTGCAGAAAGTTTGGTAGGGAGAGCGGCGGAGATGGGGTTAATCGTTAACTACTAGAAGACTTCATATTTATAAAACAGATGTTATACAACAACGGAAACACGTGGTTACGCCCATTGTTCTCGTATTCCGATGCAAACAGGCCCCGGCAAATAGCGTTCGAGATTTGATTGGGTTAGCGCAGATGGGAATTTCAAAGCATTTTATGAATCTGAAATATTCACTTAGTTAAGCCTACCAGGCCATCCCTGCCGAAGTTTCTACTCTATCTTCGAAATGATGAAGGATTCAGAGATTAGGCTTCCAGTCCAAGACTTTATAGCCTATCAAATTGGGGTTATTTTGAGCCTATTTGCAAACCCGCTAAGCAGCGGATCAAGGGTAAATTCAAGATTGCGTCAATGAGGGTGAGATTGAAAAGTTGCGTATATATATTCGTTGCTTTTCTTCACAATTTTTTTGCTTTTCTGTCATTGAAGTGCCAAAATTTGAGCCAATATTTTTTTCCACACTGGATAATTCTTTCATAATTTATTACGTAAAATAGCATGAATAACTAGACATTGTTCGTACAATGGCGCGGTCTTTCCCTTCTTACTGCAAATGAGAAATACGTGGTCGTAGGCCGCTTTGGTCGCGACCATTGTTTTGGTCGCTTAACACGCACAGACACGTTGTTTTCACATTGCTTGTTACTACCGCATAGTTTTTTATTGCGTTTTTTTTCCTCACAAATCTGCCTATATTGGTAAGCGGCAGCCGTTGAACACATTTCCGAGCTTTATTTGGGCCCTACACGGCTCCTTCATCGCTCAGAAAATGTTAGTACGTTGAAATGTATTTAGAAAATTGTCCCTGCAGTCCAAACAATGGCTTGAATGGAGAAAGTGAAGCTTGAGTTTTGGTCGCCTGGATACTGTGGTTCTCACAGACTGTTTTTCTGCCCGACAAAATGACCCCTAATATCGATGGTCATGTGACATGAAGCAAAATTGATTCCATAGTTGTATTTGTACCAGGAAATACGGGATCATTATCAACGAACTCATTCTTGGAAGTACCAGGCAACAAATTAGAAGTCCGTATCTATTGCGGTTCAAGAGTTATACGGTTTCCAAAAATGAGCCAGCCCCGTCATGTAACACGACATTAATTTTATTGCCAACACGGGATGCCTCGATTGCTACAGCCGAATCGCAATAGCGAAATTGACATCGATCATTGAATAGATGAAATCAACAAATGACCACAAACAGGGCGAGAGAACCGTTTAGCGGCTTAATAGTTAGGGATTTTTTTTTTAATATCTCTAAACCTATCAAAGCTACATTCCTGAAATTTCACAGGCATATACATACATATATTCTCTCAACGTCCTGTGAATATGGTGCGGATTGGAGTTGCAGTTTCGCCATGGCATAAAAAAAAGTGAAAATTTCACATTTTGTCAAATATCTCCCATACTTTCTGGTACCTTTTCTCCTGTTCTAGTTCTTTTCTGTGACGTCATGTAATGACCTATATTTGTATGCAAATTTCAAGTCCGGGTGATTAATAGTTTTCTCATGACAGCCCTTCAAGTGTGAAAATGTAAAGGCCTATTACTCTGGAACCAAGGTCAAGGTCAGGTCAAAATTTTTACGACTTCCTTCCTGAGTAATGGGGAACATCTGTGCTGAATTACAGATTCCTAGTCTTTATACTTTTCACAGAAATCAAGTCAATCACTTTTGGTATCAGGTGATATTCAAGGTCAAGGTCACATCGGATCGTTTTGTTTTTACTGTCAAACGAAAGACCATCGAACGTTCTTTCGTGAGTTCTAGTATGATGGCTGCCAGTGACCTACTTTTCAAGTAAATGGAAGCCGTATTGTCGACATTCGAATGCATACTGTTCCGAAGGTCAAGGTCATGACCGATATCTGACACTCTAGATAAACTCGGGATGTCACGCGTGTCAACTGACCCAGTTGGCAGACTGATCGCATCAGCCGTTCGAGTGTCGTCCATCAAACTTTGACCACATATGGGCACGATTCTAGAGATCAAAGGTCAAATTTAAGGTCACATTCTTTTAGGCCATTAAAGTGTTCATTAATATTAAGAAAATTGATCGAGTAGCTTATTTCCTTATAAAATAACGAATTTTGAAAAACATTGAAAGGGAGATAACTACTTTTTCTTGTTACGTAACAATTCAAAAATATAACTACAGCATGGCGATATGTAACACTTACCAACCGTCAACTTTCTTTCAGATATGTTCTTTAGTTTTCACTGTACACGGAAGATACGGAAAACAGCACCAAGGGAGAGAACTCGAAAACTGCTTGTCTGACCTACTTATTTTATTGACTCATTTTGTTGAGAAAGTCTTCAAACTTTTACATACTAAATTTCAGCTGCGTCTCCTTATACGTTTGGTCAATATTTGCAATATAAATTTTTATTAGAAAGGCCCATAGCTCAGTAGGTCAAGGTCAAGGTAAAAATTGAATACCGGTACCAGAAACTTCAGCCAAGTATCTACAGATGTGCCAAATATCGAAGCTGCTAGACGAAGCCGTCTAGCTGTTATTTCAAAAGTGGAATAATAATAAGAATAAGAATAATAATCCGTAGAATAACAATAGGTCTTTCCATTCGTAATGGAAAGACCTAATAAATCGCAAAATCTGCCCGAAAACCGATCTGAAAAATGCATTTTATTTAATATGGCGTCATTGTGACGTCATCAGAGTTTTTTTGTATTTTTTTATAGATATTCTAGTAGAGCTTGATCCCAACATATATATTGAGGGAAGTTTCAACATATATAGCCTAAGTAATAAGAAAAGTATTTAATGGGGCCAACCAATTTAGTTGAAAGCATATTCCGGATTAGCCACCTGGGCCACCAGGGGGGCTTCTATAGCCAGAATCAATCGCCCTGATGATATATATCTTTGTACTAAAATGCCATGGTTGTTGCAAAGTGCACGACCATTGCCACTTTGGGAGTTACGCCATTGGACTATAAGTGACATTTTAATGTGGAGGATCACTGCGACCAATTGTAACCTCGTGGCCCTCTTATTTTCACAACAAGATATGCACGCGAAGTAAATATAGAGATCTTAATCCCGACCAAATGCCTCCTTCTTGACCTTGCTCATAGGAAATTAGGAGGCAAGCTTACAAGAACAACGCAAATTTATTTCTATTATACCTCTGCGTTCGATTTCTTAGGGTATGAGGGATGTTACGGTACCGACAAATTGGTGCATAAGGGACTTGAATTCAGGCCAAGTGATGCATGTTTCAGCCGCTGTCAAAAGCAAGGCTGGTCAGCCGTTACAGTTGGTGGAGGGTAAGTACTATATAGTCAGGAAAGTGTCAGTTATCTATTATTGCATGCGCCCGAGGCATCGTGTCCATTTCTGGAATTCCTGCAACCTAATAATCAGCAACTTCAAGGGGTATCGCGAGGCGGGTGCCAAACTTTGTCCTGTTCTCTCTCAAAGCGACAGAAATATCTGTTATCAGTATCATACAAGGACGTGAAAATTCAGAAGCATAACCAATATGACTGAAGGGAAAAATTAAAACTTCTGTTGTTGCAATATTTATTTTACTTATTTATTATTTGTTTAATGACAATATTCCTAATGGTTGCTGAGATTTTGTACTTTAAAGATCTTTGCGTCTGGTACAAAGGTATGCAAATGAGCTTTGATGATGTCACACGGTGAACTAGATATAATTAGATAGACAAATGATGACATATTTGTCCTTTCTAAAACACAAAACAAACTTCAATAGTTTACATAATGCTATAAAGAAGAAATATTATAAGTTTTCGTTACGGTCGAAACTCGCCACGCGCCGGTATTTATACGCGTTTTGCATCTCGTGGCGAGTTTTTGCGTGTTAAAGATATGGATTTTTCTAAAAGTTCCCACGCGACGCAAGTTTGGCCCAAATACAGCACCTTGTATCCAGGCATTAGTAGCATCCTGCATGGCCATCATGAAACAATGTATCAGCTGCTGATATAACATCAGCCCATTACTGGCATTTTATCAAGCTAATTTCTACGTCCCCATTTCCAAATTCCCTTGATATATCTGGCCCCCTTCAATGTTCAAAGAACTTATCAATGGACACGAGACGTCACCGACCTCGAAACCATTTGAATTTCGAAACGTGTCATAGAAGAGCGTTATTGATTGGCTGACCTATTTACGGGCCAACGCAATCACCATATTAGGAGAAATGACGTCGCCACTTGAGAATTTTGTCACTCTACACAAAATTGGTGTTCTGATTGGTTCGTCTCTCGTTCGTAGGTGAATTTACACCTCACTGAAGGTGACCAGATAAATCAAGGCAGGTTCGAAGTGGGCATGTAGAAATTGGCTTGATAAAATGAAGATGATTACTGGAAGTCACCGTCGAAGTTCATTCGCAGCTCCCCGGAAATATTCAGCAGAATATATATACCTCTGGAAGGACATGGACTCTATATTATCTTCATTCTGTAAAGACGTCACCAGAACTCTATATCAGAGAGATATTCCCGGATAGTGGGTTGTCGAAATAATTTCACCAAATTAAACATCATTGTGGTGATCTTCTGGTTATACAATTAGTGGATTCTCGTGAATGACTCGGATTTCCTGGCGTACCACATTTGGCAATAAAATTGCATGCTATGGCTCTCCAAATGTAAATGTTAGTCTGGCAGCCAAAAGGGTGAACCTTGCGCTGGAGGTCACACAAGAGGTTTTTACATCTATGGACCATGACGATAACGAATCCACCTGGCACATTTGAGCATTTTGATAAAACACCTTGTTTCCATGGCAATCATAGTACAAAGTAACTAATATTTTAGGAATGTGAATAATTTCATCAATACCTGAAGAGTTTCGTTATCCTTAAGTCTAGAAAGCTTAAACTTGCCACACTATATCTAGGAGTCAAGCTCTACCTGTAAATGCAAAAATATGGCCGCTTTAGCGACGTCACAGTGACGTCATTTTTCAAGAAAAAAAATTTGTTGGCCGAATTTTTGGACAGATTTTTCTAGTTCTTCATTTATGCAGTTTTCTTTGCATAAACTGAAGAATAAATTGAAAAATAATTATATGATATAAAATAATATACTTTTGGTACTTTTACCCCCCCCCCCAAAAAAAATAGAGAAGAACTTCGACCCCGAGCACACCAACGTGGTAGTGCTCGATGACCTGATGAGTGCGGCCAAGAATAATTCACACGTTGCCGACCTGTTTACCAAAGGATCCAATCATCGCAATCTGTTCGTCAGCTATTTGACTCAGAATCTCTTTCCTCAAGGGAAGGCGTCTAGATATATTGCCTTGTACTGCCAATACTTTGTATTGTTCTCCAATTCCGTCTACAGAGCACCAATCCTTGTGTTTGGTAGTCGAATTTATCCTCAGAACATCGACCATTTCATGCAGGCGTTTCAAGGCGCGACAAGTCGTCCGTACGGCTACCTGTTCGTTGACTTAAAAGCTTATACCCTCGAAGATCGCCGATTGACGACCCACCTGTTACCCCGCGAGAGGTCACCACAACGTCATATACACCTACACCATCCACCGAGTCCACACCTGGCAGCACCCGTTTAGCAGCAACCTACCCCCATACAGCGAGTCCCCTTCATACCATCAGTTACGGAATATCACCTAACCGTGAAGGACCAACCCAAACCCGTAGGGAATGAACATAATGTGAACTCGAGGCTATGGAAGGATTTGTTCAAAGAATGTATGGACGCCCAGATGGACGAGACGTTGGCGGCCTCAGAAAACAAGTTTCACCACAAAGGGTATTTGAAAGAGGACGGCGCAATTTTAGCCCATAACACATTGATACCCAGATTACGACGGGCTTTACGTCAGCAGTATGTCGACCTCGTGACCTACATAAAATTGCTGGACAAGGACCCGGTCCATATGGAAATCGAAAGAACAGCGTTAGTGTTGAAACCCCGGGCATGAACTGGGAAGTCAGCGATGGCTCAAAGGAAACATTTGTTCGAAGGCATCATTAAAAGGCGTTACGGCGTTAAGAAAGGGTTTTAAGGCTTTGAGACGGGCATTGCGGCGTTGAGACAGGCGTTAAGGCGTTAAGATAGAGCGTTGAGGCGTTGAGACGGGCGTTAGGGCGTAACGACGGGCGTTGACGGGCGTCATTGTATTTCGATGAATTAGTATCAATTCCATGGAACGTCTTCTGGAGATGTCATTTAACATTGAAGTAACTGAAGGACATATCAAATAGTATTCATTGGGATTCATCTTCCCTCGCTGTATGGCTGGAATATCTAGAAAATCAGAGCTTCTGAGTTATTTCACCAGGGCTTCGAAGCGTTAAACTTGGCGTTTGCGGGCGTTACTATCCATAAAAGCAAGCGTATCCTAAAGTCGTACATGGCTGGAGATTGAACTTTCTCAAACGACGGCTCCGGATTGGACAAGAGCCTACGAGAATTGTAAACATACCCAACGCGGCTCCCCCAGCGTGGGTATGATGTACTGCAGGGTATAATAAAATGATTGGATTGGGATCCGTGTTGTTGTTGTTCTCTCATCTGTCTACATCATGGCGTCAAGGCCTTATGCTAGGGCGTTAAGATGTTCAGATAGGGCGTTAAGGCGTTAAGATAAGGCGTTAAGGCAGGTCGTTAAGGCGTTGGGACAGGCGTTAAGGCGTTGAGACGGGCGTTGACGAGCGTCACTGCATTTCGATGAATTAGTGACAATTTCATGGGATATCTAGAAAATCAGAGCTTCTGAGCTATTTCACCAGGACGCTGAAGCATTAAGCTTGGCGTTGTTGGGCGTTATTGTCCATAAAAGCAAGCATATCTTGAAGTCGTACACGGCCGAAGATTGAACTTTCTCAAACGACGGCTTCTGAATGGACAAGAACCTACGAGAACTGTAAACATATCCACCGCGGCTCTCCCAGCCTGGGTATGATGTACTGGAGGGTATAATAAAATGATTGGATTGTCATCCGTATTGTTCTCTCATCATGGCGTCAAGGCGTTATGATAGGGCATTACGGCGTTCAGATAGGGCGTTAAGATAGGCGTTAAGGCGTTAAGATAAGACGTTAAGGCGTTACGGTAAAACTGTCCACAAAGGTCACAGGGCAAAAATACTGGGTTTCAGCTTTCTCTGCTACTAAGAGGCGAATAGACTTTAAATACGCTTTCTCTATTTCTGATTACGTCACATTAGTCTTCCTCACACGGTACAATAAGAGCAAGGATGACGCACTTATATTTCCAAAACTCCCACCTTAAATGCTCGTTCTATACTACTCCACGGATGCGCATGCGCGCCATAGCCTTATTTTTACTTCAGACCTGTCCAGTCGGATCGTTCCCCACGAATGCTTCACTTTGATATCCCCCGCAGCCCAATCGGGCCACTGTTGATCCGTCGCGACCCCAAAACGTCCATTCAAATACCCTTTTTCTACTGCGCATGCGCAGATAGACGATATTCCCATCCCACACCCATCCAGTTGGACACAAATGAGAGCTTCAAACTGATACCTCCCACGACCCATTCGGACCACTATGGGTCCACCTCGCCCCCAAAACGTCACTTCTAAGGCTCTTTTCTCACAATTCTCTGTCTGCGCATGCGCCGAATGATGAAACCGGACTAGTTACCAATCCAATTCGATGCTACCGTAAGAGAACTTCAAAATAAGGCCTCAAACAGTCCAATCGGACAACTATTGGTCCATCTCGACCTCAAAACGTCCGCCTCGATTTGCCTGCCTACTGCACACGCGTCATCAGCAGTTTTCAACAAAATCATCTCCCATCGTGTTCTAAATCGCAAGACAAGAAAACAAGGGGTCACACCTCATAGTAAAATCCACGAGAAAAACAAAACTGACCACACGAATACTTCCATACCGCAAATGTCCATGCGTGGGTTCCCGATTGGGCCTACATCATCGTCGTAGATAGATCTGCCCTCTGGTAGGTATATTAGGGTATTTCCAACCTTGTCTAGTATGGGCTGACTCGTGGTGCAGTGGATAACGTGGCCGCTTCTGGAGCGCGCAGTACGGGTTCGACTCCAGCTAGGACCAGGAGTATTCCCCTTCTCTCGCTGTATGGCTATGTGAAGAAACTGAGTTCTCCTTCTCCTTTTCCTCAGCGGTGGAATGCAGACGGTGGTTTGAATAGTCTTCCTTGCTTTGAATCAGTTTTCCCTCAGCGGTGGAATGAAGACGGTAGTTTGAATATTATACTTTTGCTCAGCGGTAGATACGGCACTTTGGATGATATTATTAGTTAGCGGAAGATTGAGACGACGGTTTGATAGCCTTCTCCTTTTCCTCAGCGGTGGAATGGAGACGGTGGCTTGAATAGTCTCCCTTGCTTTGAAGCACTTTTCCATCAGCGGTGGAATGAAGACGGTAGTTTGAATATTATACTTTTGCTCAGCGGTAGATACGGCACTTTGGATGGTATTATTAGTTAGCGGCAGATTGAGACGGCGGTTTGATAGCCTTCTCCTTTTCCTCAGCGGTGGAATGCAGACGGTGGTTTGAATAGTCTCCCTTGCTTTGAAGCACTTTTCCATCAGCGGTGGAATAAAGACGGCAGTTTGAATATTATACTTTTGCTCAGCGGTTGATACGGCACTTTGGATGGTATTATTAGTTAGCGGCAGATTGAGACGGCGGTTTGATAGCCTTCTTTTCCTCAGCGGTGGAATGGAGACGGTGGTTTGAATCGTTTCCCTTGCTTTTAAGCTGTTTTTCCTCAGCGTTGGAATGGAGACGGTAGTTTAAATATTATACTTTTGTTCAGCGGTAGATACGGCACTTTGGATAGTGTTATTATTTAGCTGCAGATTGAGACGGCGGTTTGATAGCCTCCTCCTTTTTCTCAGCGGTGGAATGGAGACGGTGGTTTGAATCGTCTCCCTTGCTTTGAAGCAGTTTTTTCTCAGCGGTGCAATGAAGACGGTAGTTTGTATATTATACTTCTGCTCAGCGGTAGATACGGCACTTTGGATGGTATTATTAGTTAGCGGCAGATTGAGACGGCGGTTTGATAGCCTTCTCCTTTTCCTCAGCGGTGGAATGGAGACGGTGGTTTGAATCGTTTCCCTTGCTTTTAAGCTGTTTTTCCTCAGCGGTGGAATGAAGACGGTAGTTTAAATACTATACTTTTGTTCAGCGGTAGATACGGCACTTTGGATAGTGTTATTATTTAGCTGCAGATTGAGACGGCGGTTTGATAGCCTTCTCCTTTTTCTCAGCGGTGGAATGGAGACGGTGGTTTGAATCGTATCCCTTGCTTTGAAGCAGTTTTTCCTCAGCGGTGGAATGAAGACGGTAGTTTGTATATTATACTTTTGCTCAGCGGTAGATACGGCACTTTGGATAGTATTATTAGTTAGCGGCAGATTGAGACGGCGGTTTGATAGCCTTCTCCTTTTCCTCAGCGGTGGAATGGAGACGGTGGTTTGAATAGTCTCCCTTGCCTTGAAGCACTTTCCCATCAGCGGTGGAATGAAGACGGTAGTTTGAATATTATACTTTTGCTCAGCGGTAGATACGGCACTTTGGATAGTATTATTATTTAGCGGCAAAATTTTTTATAGCTGAAACGAACCTGAACATGATAGTTATAAAAGTTACCTAACCCTAAGTCCTAAACCCGCTTTGACACTCGACTTCAGGTACAGTCCTCCCTAACACCGTTTTGACACTCAGCTACATGTACATTCCTCCCTAACACCGTTTTGACACTCGTCTTCACATACAAGCCTTCCAATCCCTGCTTTGACAGTCTACTTCACGTACGTTCCTCCCTAACACTGTTTTGACACTCGACTTCACGTACATTCCTCCCTAACACCGTTTTGACACTCGGCTACACGTGCATTCCTCCCTAACACCGCTTTGACACTCGTCTTCACATTCACGTACATTCCTTCCTGACATCGCTTTGACAGTCGACGTCACATACATTCCTTCCTAACATCGTTTTGACACTCAACTTCCCATACATTCATCCCTAACACCACTTGGACAGACAACTTCATATACATTCCTCCCTAACACCGCTTTGACACTCGACTTCAGGCACATTTGTCCCTAACACCGCTTTGACACTCGACTTCACGTACATTCCTCCCTAACCCCGATTTGACAAACTACAGACTTTGGTGGAGAAATACTTTTTTATAGCTGAAATGAACCTAACATGATAGTTATAAAACTTACCTAACCCTAAGTCCTAAACCCGCTTTGACACTCGACTTCAGATACATTCCTCCCTAACACCGCTTTGACACTCAAATTCACGTACATTCATCCCTAACACCACTTTGACAGTCAACTTGACATACTTTCCTCCCTAACAGCGCTTTGACACTCGACTTCACGTACATTCCTCCCTAATCCCGATTTGAGAAACAACTACCTGTATACTTTGGTGGAGAAATAATGTTTTATAGCTGAAACAAACCTGAACATGATAGTTTTGAAAGTTACCTAACCCCAAGTCCTAAACCCGCTTTGACTCTCGACTTCAGGTGCAGTCCTCCCTAACACCGCTTTGACACTTGGCTAAACGTACATTCCTTCCTAACACCGCTTTGACACTCATCTTCACATAAAACCCTCCCTAACACCGCTTTGACACTTGGATAAACGTACTTTCCTTCCTAACACCGTTTTGACACTCAACTTCCCGTACATTCATCCCTAACACCACTTTGACAGTCAACTTCATATACATTCCTCCCTAACACCGCTTTGACACTCGACTTCATGTACATTTGTCCCTAACACCGCTTTGACACTCGACTTCACGTACATTCCTCCCTAACCCCGATTTGACAAACTACAGACTTTTGGGAGAAATAATTTTTTTATAGCTGAAACGAACCTGAACATGATAGTTATAAAAGTTACCTAACCCTAAGTCCTAAACCCGCTTTGACACTCGGCTACGTGTACATTCCTCCCTAACACCGCTTTGACACTCGTCTTCACATACAGGCCTTCCAAACCCTGCTTTGACAGTCTACGTTCCTCCCTAACACTGTTTTGACACGCGACTTCACGTATATTCCTCCGTAACACCGTTTTGACACTCGGCTACACGTGCATTCCTCCCTAACACCGCTTTGACATTCGTCTTCACATTCACATACATTCCTTCCTGACATCGCTTTGACACTCGACTTCAAATACATTCATTCCTAACACCGTTTTGACACTCAACTTCCCATACATTCATCCCTAACACCACTTTGACAGTCAACTTCATATACATTCCTCCCTAACACCGCTTTGACACTCGACTTCACGTACATTTGTCCCTAACACCGCTTTGACACTCGACTTCACGTACATTCCTCCCTAACCCCGATTTGTCAAACTAGACTTTGGTGGAGAAATAATTTTTTTATAGCTGAAACGAACCTGAACATGATAGTTATAAAAGTTACCTAACCCTAAGTCCTAAACCCGCTTTGGCACTCGGCTACACGTACATTCCTCCCTAACACCGCTTTGACACTCGTCTTCACATACAACCCTCCCTAACCCTGCTTTGACACTCGACTTCACGTACATTCCTCCCTAACACCGTTTTGACACTCGACTTCGCGTACATTCCTCCCTAACACCGCTTTGAGACTCGGCTACACATGTATGCCTACGTGATAAGGAGTTAGTTTTATATTTTTAAAGTTACTAATATCATTTTTCGATTGGACGGAGAACTTGACGGAGAAGTGGACTAGATTATCGTGGAATATGCCCTATGGTTCATATAATACGGGCTATTTTGGTGCAACAGTATGCTATTTTCTTTATTTGAATAAAATGTTTTTAACATGGTTGTGAAGTTTGTAAATTTTTGTGTTAGCTAATATACAAGATCTTACTTTTGACAAAAACATTCCTCAAAATTTCTTTTCAACAGCACTGTAAAATTACCAAACATGTGCTTTTTGTAATAATTTTCAAAATATGCATATCTGATGAAGAACTTATTGCAAAATCCGTTGTCGAGGACATGTGACCTCCGACTTGTATCAGCGCAAGTCCGCTGTATAGACATCGACAATTGAAATACCCAAACACATCATATCCAACCAAGAGTTATAACCCGTTCTTGCCATATTTACAAGGAAGGTTTAATCTGCCGCTAAATAATAATACAATCCAAAGTGTCGTATCTACCGCTGAACAAATGTATAATATTCAAACTACTGTCTTCATTCCACCGCTGATGAAAAAGTAAGCAGTCGATTGCTTCAAAGCAAGGGAGACTATGCAAACCAGGAAAAAGAAGCTATCAAACCGCCGTTTCAATCTGCCGCTAAATAACAATGCTATCCAAAGTGCCGTATCTACCGCTGAGCAAAAGTATAATATTCAAACTACCGTCTTCATTCCACCGCTGATGGAAAAGTGCTTCAAAGCAAGGGAGACTACTCAAACCACCGTCTCCATTACACCGCTGAGGAAAAGGACAAGGCTATCAAACTGCCGTCTGGATCTGCCGCTTAATAATAATACTGTCCAAAGTGCTGTATCTGCCGCTGAGCAAAGGTATAATATTTAAACTACCGTCTTCATTCCACCGCTGAGAAAAAGTGCTCCAAAGCAAGGGAGACGATTCAAACCACCGTCTCCATTCCACCGCTGAGGAAAAGAAGAATGCTGTGAAACCGCCTTCTCGATTTGCCGCTAAATAATAATACTATCCAAAGTGCCGTATCTACCGATGAGCAAAAGTATAATATTTAAACTACCGTCTTCATTCCACCGCTGAGGAAAAACTGCTTCAAAGCAAGGGAGACGATTCAAACCACCGTCTCCATTCCACCGCTGAGGAAAAGGCTATCAAACCACTGTCTCAATCTGCCGGTAACTAATAATACTATCCAAACATGCCAAAGTGCCGTATCTACCGCTGAGCAAAAGTATAATATTCAAACTACCGTCATCATTCCACCGTTGATGAAAAATGCTTGAAAGCAAGGTAGACGATTCAAACCACCGTCTCCATTACACCGCCGAGGAAAAAGAGAAGGCTATCAAACCGCCGTCTGGATCTGCCGCTTAATAATAATACTGTCCAAAGTGCCGTATCTGCCGCTGAGCAAAGGTATAATATTTAAACTAGCGTCTTCATTCCACCGCTGAGAAAAAAGTGCTCCAAATCGAGGGAGACGATTCAAACCACCGTCTCCATTCCACCGCTGAGGAAAAGAAGAATGCTATCAAACCGCCGTCTCGATTTGCCGCTAAATAATAATACTATCCAAAGTGCCGTATCTACCGCTGAGCAAAAGTATAATATTCAAACTACCGTCTTCATTCCACCGCTGATGAAAAAGTGCTTCAAAGCAAGGGAGACTATTCAAACCACCGTCTTCATTCCACTGCTGATGAAAAAGTAAGCAGTCGATTGCTTCAAAGCAAGGGAGATTATTCAAACCACCGTCTCCATTCCACCGCTGATGAAAAGGAGAAGGCTATCAAACCGCCGTCTCAATCTGCCGCTAAATAATAATACAATCCAAAGTGCCGTAACTACCGCTGAGCAAAAGTATAATATTCAAACTACCGTCTTCATTTCACCACTGATGAGAAAGTGCTTCTAAGCAAGGGAGACTATTTAAACCACCGTCTCCATTCCACCGCCGAGGAAAAGGAGAAAACCATCAAACCGCCGTCTCAATCTGCCGTTAAATATTAATACTATCCAAAGTGCCGTATCTATCGCTAGATGGACAATGAACTGTTAAATACCGCAATGCCGTTTCTCTGAAAAGATACAGCATACAGACAGCTAGGATGATTACCACTCTCAGCCCCGACCACCCACCCCTTATGAAAATGTTTCAAAAGCCGCTACGCGGCCTTTAAAACAGAAGGCTTGCCTTAATAGTGGGAAGTCTATCTCTCTCGTACTCCCTTACATGAAGTATGGACCTTATTTTGGTTCATCTTTTGTACATGTGGATCACTCGAGAGGCTTTTTGACAAGGAGATCACATCACAATATTAATTCGTTTTCAAAAACGATATACCCGTAGACAACTAAATATACATGTTTAGGAACCCGCTTTCCTTTGGTAAGCGGTAACATACAATGGTGCAGTGAAATAGTAACGTATCAGACAAGAAGCAGCATTATCCCCAGAGGTTGATAATATCTGACTGTACTGCTCCCAATGACATCAACACGTGAAAGTTTCCGTATCTCAGCCATGTTTCTACTGTAGATAGTCACGTGGACAAACAGAATAATTTGCACAGAAACTGGTACAGGAATCGAATAGAAGCGACAATACGATGGCTATGCGAATCCGTCTGATAGTCATTCGCGAGCGTCAGACGTAATAAACTGCCATGTTAGCAATTAAGAATCCCCAATATGTGTTCAATGATTCGTGCAAGGATAAAGGTTTAAAACTTTCTAGATATATCACACGCCTTACTTGGAAGTGTATTATGTCCAGGTAAAATCACAATATCGAACACCAAATACAAATATATATAGGCATGGGCCGTTTCGCAACCACATGAACCAAGTGTATGAGTATCTCATGCTAATAAATCACCCGAATTGATCCGGTTGATTAATTGTTATAAACACAGGCAGCAAGATATTCAGTGAAAAAAAAAATCGAGGGGTGTATTAAACTGTATGGTTATTAAACGGACCTAAAATAATATCATATGTATTTGAGATTCCGAAATAGCTGGCCCGGGGTAAGAAGGAGAATATGCCACCCCCACTACTTTAACGATCTTCCCCATGGGGCTCTAGAACTATGACAAATTGAGAGATTTTTTAGGCTTGATAGCTTATCAGGTTGTCGTCAATTTGAGTCTATTGACAAAGACATCAGAGAAGAGAATCACGTGTAAATTCAAGATGGCGATCAACTGGGTGTGACCAAAATGGTATCTTGGACACTGTTCTTCTAGTTTTATTTTTTATTTTGGGGGGCTAAAAGTGCCCAAAAGCAGTTTATGTCATATAACATAACTATTTTCCAATTTATTCCTCAGGTAGAGCTTGACTCCGAGAAATAGTGTGGCAAGTTCTGTCTCTCTAGAATTAAAGATAACGAAACTATTTAGATATTAATGAAATTATTCATATTCTTAAAATATCAGTTATTTTGTACTATGGTTGCCATGGAAACAAGGTCTTTTATCAAAATGCCCAAGGTTGCCAAGTGGGCGGTTTCGTTATAGCCATGGTCCATAGATGTTAAAAAACCCCATTAAAACCTATTGTGGGACCTCTAGAGCAAGGTTCGACCAAACACCCTGTTTGGCTGCTGGACTATTTGCCCGCTTGGCATAGATTTCCGTTCGGATATTCCGAATGCGTCGACTATCACCTGTCTCAAGTCGTTCCTTGACCTATTCGCCGCAGCACAACATTGATTTCATTCGCGACTGCTCGGCCTATCCCGTCAAAGTCAAAATACCTCGCGCATTAATAGTGTAACGATTTTACAGGTCTTAAACCGTGATCCGTCGCACGTGAGGCATATCACAGGCTATATGATGTGTTTCCGCTCACATAGTCCTCGTTGTATTTTTCTCTTAGCAGGAGATAAAATGTATATCCAAATGAAATGGATATTCCCTTGTTTCTATCCGCGGAGAATCTCTTCTAATTTGAGGTGTTTCTCCTGGTTTTTATTCTCGAGCTGATCTTCATGGTAAGTCATACAGCTGACATGCGCATTTCAGAGTTTCGGCGTGATTCTGTGCTTTCAACATGGATGCCAATATATGGATTCCTAGCAGTGCGTCACGAGGTACTAATATCCTACATTATCCGAGACCGTGTCGAGTGCATTGATTTGCGCTGAAGATCTTGATCTCACGCGAGACTCGAATTCGAAATTGAAACTGACGGATATCCCCACTTTTAGCCTCGGCAGCGCTCACGGCCTAACTACTTTTTGTCCTTGCAACGGAATATGTCTCGTGAACACCAACGTTGGTGAAAAGCATTATAACCAACGTATAAATGAGTCTGAAGTCAATCTAATATACAGATCTTCCTGAAGTGAGGCGTATGGCTATTGTAATAACAGGGTTGTATTTTTAGCCCATCATCACCAGATGGTGGGCTGTTCAAATCGCCTTTCGTCCGTGGTCAGTCGTCCGCCGTCCGTCCGTCAGTCCGTCCGTCGTCCGTCCGTAACAATTCTTGTTATCGCGATTTCTCAGGAACTACTGCATGGATCTTTCTCAAATTTGGTACACAGGTTCCCCTTGGGGTCTAGTTGTGCAACATACCCTTCCTGTCCGATTCGAAAATCCAATATGGCCACAAGACGGCCATCTTGGATTTCCCCATGAAACCTTGTTATCGCGATTTCGCAGAAACTACTGCATGGATCTTTCTCAAATTTGGTACACAGGTTCCCCTTGGGGTTTAGTTGTGCAAGATACCTTTTCTGGTCCGATTTGAAAATCCAATATGGCCACAAGGCAGCCATCTTGGATTTCCCCATGAAACCTTGTTATCGCGATTTCTCAGGAACTTCTGCATGGATCTTTCTCAAATTTGGTACACAAGTTCCCCTTGGGGTCTAGTTGTGCAAGATACCTTTTCTGGTCCGATTCGAAAATCCAATATGGCCACAAGGCAGCCATCTTGGATTTCCCCATGAAACCTTGTTATCGCGATTTCTCAGAAAGTACTGCATGGATCTTTCTCAAATTTGGTACACAGGTTCCCCTTGGGGTCTAGTTGTGCAAGATACCTTTTTCGGTCCGATTCGAAAATCAAATATGGCCACCAGGCGGCCATCTTAGATTTTCCCATGAAACTTTGTTATCGTGATTTCTCAGGAAGTACATGTACTTCATGGATCTTTCTCAAATTGGTACACAGGTTCCCCTTGTGGTCCAGTTGTGCAGGATACCTATTTTGTCTCGATTCGAAAATCCAATATGGCCACCTGGTGGCCATTTTGAATTTTCTCATGAAATGTTGTTATCGTGAATTCTCAGGAAGTACTGCATGGATCTTTTGTCAAATTTGGTATACAGGTTTCCCTTGTTGTCTACTTGTGCAAGATACCTTTCCTTGTCCGATTCCAAAATCCAATATGGCCACAAGGCGGTCACCTTGGATTTCCCAATGAAACTTTGTTATTGCGATTTCTCAGGAAGTACTGCGTGGATCTTTCTCAAATTAGGTAAGCAGGTTCCCCTTGGGGTCTAGTTGTGCAAGATACCTTTTTCGGTCCGTTTCGAAAATGTAATATGCCCACCAGGCGGCCATTTTAGATTTCCCCATGAAACTTTGTTATCGTGATTTCTCAGGAAGTACTTTAGGGATCTTTCTCAAATTTCCCCTTGTGGTCCAGTTGCGCAAGATACCTTTTTTGATCCGATTTGGAAATCCAATATGGCCGCCAGATGGCCATCTTGAATTGCCCCTTGAAACATTATTGTTATCGTGAATTCTCAGGAAATACTTCATGGATCTTTCTAAAATTTGGTGCACAGGTCCCACATAGGGCCTAGTTGTGCAAGATACCTTTTTTGGTCCGATTCGAAAATCCAAGTTACGCTTCAAATTAATACGGTATTCCAGAGTGTTGACGTTGCATCACAACTTAGGCGGATCAGACGGTGGGGCATATTCTATTATATTGACTAGATTAAATAAATCGGAATTAAAATGTATTTCTTCAAATTTTAAATCAGTTTACTTTATACCATTGCATGTTAACTGCCCCACCGTTTCGTCTGCCGGCGGATCGGCTACACATAAGGGACGTCACTCTTGTGACACAACGTTACAACTCGACAACTGCAGACTACTGCGTGTTTCGATCCAAGTGAGATAATCAGGATTCAAACACTTTCAAAGTTTCAACATTACTGCACAGACTGGATCCCTTCAGTATTAAGTTTTGTACCATCTTACTATTTTCGTGCATAACTCGAACTAGCCCAGTAAAGAGAACAGAACAGAATTAGCATTCGTTCCTAATTATAAAATCTTAAGTATGTTTCATAGCTCATGCGAAAGTGTCAAAGAGATTTGTCTTCGCTTCCAGTACCCAATGATGACACGTGCGAAAAAACAAATACTGCAAATCGAAGATGAAGGATCCTCTGGACATTCACTTTCAGACTAACTTTGCTCATTTCACTTGTACTATAACAACCGACATCAAGTACAGTTTCTAGAAATCTTGAAACTCCTGAAACCTGTGTCCAGTGTCCCTTTTTCGATCTTTTTCGCTCAAATTCAAAATCCTGCAAACAAAATTACAAATCATTCGTTTGTTCTTAGTAACAATGGACAAAAAGGTCCTCTTATCATTAACTTACAATTATCGGACAATGGTCGGCACCAAGATCCTTCAGGATATCTCGTCTATTACATACAGACATTGGAGGATTACCAATTATACCATGTCGTTTATTGACCTCCCTCAAAAGATAGATTTGTTGCAAAACAACTGTAACTTCAGGAATCATTATTATCTGCTGTCATTTCTGGTAACCTGTATTGATATAATACTAACCTGTTTAGATATAATACTAAGCTGTATTGATATAATACTAACCTGTATTGATATAATACTAACCTGTATTGATATGATACTAACCTGTATTGATATCATACTAAACTGTATTGATATAATGTAACCTGTACTGATATAATATAACCTGTATTGATATAATATACAACCTGTAATGATATAATACAGGTATATTTAAGGATCAGAAAAATGGGTTTTCTTATTGTCATGAACCTTGGTTGAATGAACATTTATCAGAGTATGGTGCGGTTGTCCGGGTAAGGGAGGCCCGCTAGGTGGAGGCAATCCTGGATGTGTAAAAAGT
The DNA here is from genome assembly GCA_036873755.1 of Hanleya hanleyi. NCBI lineage: Eukaryota > Metazoa > Mollusca > Polyplacophora > Lepidopleurida > Hanleyidae > Hanleya > Hanleya hanleyi. The sequence goes on from JAVTVY010012548.1 coordinate 23,242, forward strand.
TTGGAGTGTAAGTTCATCACCCCTTCAATCTGTGAGTGCTTTAAAGCGGATGCGAGCACATACGATGAGACGGCTGATGAAACAGTATACCGGGCATTGGAGAATCTACCCAAGCCACACAAGCTGCAAGGTAAGTGTGACCGATTGGTGTCTCTTAATTTTCCAAGTTAATGTAGTAGCATAATTCTTTAAATATTGGTCAAGTACCAAAAAAAAAATATTGTGAATATTTGAGTTCAACCAAATACCGGTACCGATATATTTTGAATTTAACCAGATCTTTGTTCCACAAAGACTCAGACAATATCTTCCTACATGAAGTTTCTACCTTTCTGACACTATATGAAAAAGCAAATCAACACATGCAGTTTCACTGCTGTGTCTCGCATGACCTTATATAAATGTCGAGGCAGTAGAGGACCTTCATTTCTAGAGATTGATTTTTTTTTTTAAATTTCAGTGTTTTGTCATCAGGTTAAGAGAAGATGATCCATGAAAAAATGGGGGGTCACCATACTCGACAAATATGACAGTCAAATGCATGTATACCACTTAAAAGCCATAACAATGAATACATAGGGAGATTTGATTTTTTTTTCTTGCTTCATGCTCAATAAATCAAACTTTCCAAGGTCAAATTTTCCCCATTTTGCTATATAATACTAAACACATTCAGTTCTTGTGGAATATGTAATAAAAATAGGGGGACACCATGCTTTCTTAGAAAATATTAGGGGTATAACAGAATAGAATTTCTGATTTGAGAAATTCTAATTTCCGATATCGGAAATAGAATATCAGAAATTCGGAACAAAAAGCACTTGGGCTTGCCATACATATCACTGTAGATGATAGGCTGTAGACTTTAGTTGTCTTATGACCAATTCGTGCATGACTAGAAAAAGGTCAGGCATAAAATTGGACCCCTGGTCAGAATGGATCTCTTTGTGGAGACCCTGTCGACTGGAAAACAGAAGCAAAGCTTCCACTACTGCCTTAATTTGCGGTTATTGTTTTCAAAGGATGCATCAGTAATCTAGAGAATGTCACTTGTTTATGCAGTCGAACCCACAGACTGTTAAACACACTGTTATCACTGTCAGGTCACAAGCTGAAGGTTTTTCTTATATCTGACATGTATGGCAGGTCTTACAGTAACTCGCAACATCCTTTTGCAGTTTGGGCCAATAAAAATATTGCATATTGGTAACTCTATCCCGAGTCTTTGTGATGCCTAAATGGCCTGTTATCGGGATGTCATGAGCCACCCGTAAAATCTCATCCCAGATAGTCCGGGAGTTCCATAGTCTGGTATAAAACTGACCTACTTTCACTAGCTGGGAAATGTTGATGCTGGGTCGACATCGGGCCTTACAGACTAGTCTTTTGTGTTAAATGCCGTCATTTTCATCTGACGACGATACAGCTCACCATTTCCCAGTGTACGAGTTGTCACAGCGAAACAGCTCACCAATTAGCAATATACGAGTTGTCAGAGCATTTCCATCATAGCTCTCTAGATTTGTATCTAATACCACTTATGCCGGTGCTAGGGGCCGTGTGGTCATATCATCCAAGTTGCCACATGAAAGATACAATTACATTAGATAAATTCAGAGACTTTAACGCTTCAGCATCCCTCAAGAAGGTTTGCTTTTCCCTCCGGATTAACTGGCGAGATTTTTCCCTTAGACAAGAAACTCTTGTAATCATCCGATATCTACCTTGTCAGGTACAAAGTGTACAGGCTTGATCAGCTATTCAGTTTTAGGCCTATGGGAGATAACTCTGCTTTTAACGAAAGCGACCGGTTTGTTTCTCCCGTCTGTAGTTATGGAGTTCCCAACAGTCCTTTTCAGGTGACCTTTCTTCGAACAATAATGGCATGTAGGTGCATTCCATGACAAAAAAGGTTTTACCTGGTCCCACTGTCTTCTTCTCTAACACAGAGCCTACCCTGTCACCTTGACCTTTCCTATCCATAGCGTTAACACTGGCTCTGTGGTCGGTAAAGTTGTTGCCAAATTTTTAACCTTTCCACTTTTCCCCATAATTCCCATACGGGAATTTATCATTTTTCGTGTGGGTTAATTCGTAGTCACCAGAGATAACTGCTTCCCTCTCTAACTCGAGTACCTTATGTTTGCCTGTAACGTTATCCTCGCTACTTCCATCCCCTTGTCAAGCTTAGATTTATTATGACCTTCGATTTCTAGATACTTATTTTCTGCTCTCTATTGCCTGGACTAGTTCGTTGTTACTATTGCTAGGACTAGTTACTGGCTGACACAGTAATATTTAAGTCGCTGACGGGAGTTTTGAACTCAGCCTTCCGTAATTCCTCTAAATCACTCATGGACACGGTTTCCTTCGAGTTAAATGCTTGAGAATCAACATTACCAGCCATAGTGAAAACGCAAAATGGCTATTTATATCACCAAAACTAAATGCGCCATTCTGTTTGACCAAACTCAAACCAAAACAGATTCAGATCCCGGACGAGCCCCCAATTTGTTATGCAGCCTGGAATATACGAGGTTGCTCTTAAAACAGAACCAAACGAAGTTTTCTAAATCTACAGTCAAACAGTGGTCAAACAAAATTCAACAAAACACCAGATGGTTCAGTTCAAGATTTTTACATAATTAAAGATGTAATCAGCCTCGAAATCGATGGATTTTGTAAACTCTCTCCCGTCTGTTTTTTAGCAGCAAAGATTGCTATAGCATCGTAGGTATTATATGTGATGATAGTGGGATTACCATATACAACGAATGCAAGAATATCTTGTCAGGGAACTTGAAACTCTGCCCGCTTCGACGGGTTTTCGGTTTCGCCATTGAATATGTGCTGTGCGTGGAGAGGAAAATGACGTCACTGCGTGACGTCTGAGTGACGTAGCGACGCTGACGAATCTGAATGCTGAACAGCTGCAGCCATGTGATAACGTCATGGCTCGTGCCTTGGGTTCGGTAGAGTGGCAGAGCATACGTAGGTAGAATGCACCACACCTGTAATCACTTGTTGACACGGCCGTCGAAAAATAAACGGCATGCCATGCGGTTTATTTTTAAAGACAAATTCGTTCTATTTTCTCGTGAATGGTGGAAACAAGTTGAGTTGTTTATGGTTAAATGTGTTTTATTTTGTACTTGGCGTAACATATGTCACTTTCGCGGAGTTTGGTAGAGATCGATTCCAGCCTAGATTTGAGGCTCATTACATCTTTAACCAATCAGTTTTCTGTTAAAAAGCAGTTACCAAAAGTCGTGCAATATGTCACAACTTTAGGCTTACTGCAATGTCGTCAAAGAGTTTGGCAGGCAGCTAAAAGTGATCCTATATGTTCGTACACAGTCCGTTAAGAATCCAATTCAGTTTGTTTTCTTCCTAGCCTTGTTGCACAACTCCTCCTAGTTCCTTTATTCTGTGTCCAGTCCTGTTGTCCACTCCTTGTGAAATCCACCCCTTTCACATCCCACAAAGCAGTCCAACCCCAGTGACGACCGACCAAGTCCAATTTCTGTAACTCGAAACGAGGAAGAGCACCATGGGAATCTTTCAACAACGTCGACTTCACAGTGAAATTGCACAAGTTACTGTGCTCCAATAACAAGTAATTCCACGCAAAAGCTTTTGCATTAAAACACTTGTGGACAGCCCAAAAGTCCCCCTATCAATTTCACGATCTCGCTCGATGTGATGACTATTAAGACAATCTCTCTCGATATTACAGAATGTCCCTTGTTTATACAGTTCAGCTCACAGGCTGGGAAACACACTGCTATCACTGTCCGATCACAAGCTGAAGAATTCCGTCTGACTGTGCCAATACTCATTATATATACTCGCACAGAAACTTCCAGAGAATTTTGTCATACTTGAGACAGTAAACAGCTGCCTCGGAAATCCCAGGGTTTGCCTGATTCTCCAAATTTCTATGCCAAAAATACAATTTACACACAGTGCAGAATGAGGTCATTGCCAAATTGACAAATTAAAGGAGAAGAGTACAGCATTATAACAAGCGTGATGCAGAGTTAACTATTGATTTTTTACAAGCCCGAAGTTGAACGACTGATTGAAATTGACAGACTTTAGATATAATTTTTCTCTTTAACCCCAATGACCACATTTTTTGCTCGGAGGGTTATACGCATATATGACCAAATTGCACGCTACATAATCGATGGTGTCGCTCTGGGCGGAACTTTACACGTTCAAGATCGTGAAAATGGAGAAAATGGTTTGAAATTCCCTTTATTATTTATTTAGCTGTGAATTAGAAGTATTTCCCTCACTCATTAAGCACGGCGCAGACAAGAGACAAACTCTGAGCCTACGTCCTCAAGTGCATGTTGTCTCGCGGGATATAGCTCTCTTGTGGTTTCATCACACACGGTAAGCAAAATAATCACCGAAGTGGTTCCAGTTTCCGCGGAGGACCTTCTTCGAGAGCATGTATTTCATGGTTGAATGTGCATATCGATCTATTTTATGTGAAAAACGTGACATAAATTTGTGAATAATCGATCAACAAACAGTCCCCTAGTTCCCTAATATTCGCCGCCACAAATGACCCACCACATCAGGTAGCTTGGTAGCCGCTCAAACATCTAAAAATTAAGAACACATTCCCCTCCATTATTTTTCGAGATAAAACCACCAGAAATAGGGTCATCCCATCCAACATTATTACCGCAAATTTCGGAGATGTCCAATCAAACTGACCCAGACTTGTTTCGGATTAAATTTTGAAAAGGTGGTTTTGATATATTTGAGTGTCAATTATTATAGAAACATTCTATAATACTTCGCAGGCCATTCAGGTAGTCCAGTTAGGTATAATGGCCAATCAATGTTCGCCGGAGGTCAAGTCCTGATGATAATCTTACACCCAGAAAATTCAGTGGTGGTTTATGACCTCCTACCTACACATGAGACCTTTCTCGAAGAACGTTGCCATAGCAGCTCCAAGTCCAAGGTCAAGAACAATTCGTCGTCGTGTCCTCCCTATTTCTTATGGTCACCCACCTCCCCCCGAATGATAAGAGATCGGTATTCTATATCCTACTGATGCGCCCGATAGATATGTCAGTCAGTTTTATCGGGAAAAATAAAATAATTTACTAATTCAATTTTGTTGAAAATTCTGTTGGAATGCACGTCAAAAACGTGCGATTACAGGTTGTGAGGGAGAACGTTTTACACGAATACGATCCTTGCGCGAATGGAACCACCAACCTTCGTGAAATACAGTTTATGAGAATATACTGTTAGATAGTTTGTCTTACTTTGAGCACACAAACTACGGATGGTTGAACAGACGCACAGCTACCTTTTGTAATGAGGCTACCTAATTTAAATCTGTCCATTTTAATTAGTCGTCTACTTTGGAGCTTGTCAAAACCAATAGTTACTATGATGGCCGAGAGGGGCCATCGACCATCGCCCTTGAAACATTTTGGGCGATATTGCGATGCGATAACGCGAAAACGCGATATTGCGATAACGCGATATTGCGATGCGAAAACGCGATTTTGCGATGTTTTGTATAGTGCGATGCGATAACGCGATATTGCGATGCGATATTGCGATGCGATAATGCGATATTGCGATGCGATAACGCGATATTGCGATGCGATAACGCGATATTGCGATGCGATAACGCGAAAACGCGATATTGCGAAATATCGCGTTATAATTCCGCGACAATGTGCGATATTGTGCGATATTGCGATATTGCGAAATATCGCGTTATTTTCCCGCGATATTGTGCGATATTGCGATATATCGCGTTATTTTCCCGCGATATTGTGCGATATTGTGATATTTCGCGTTATTTTCCCGCGATATTGTGCGATATTGTACGATATTGTACGACAAAATAACTATACCATTACTTCGTGATATTGATAATATATCACGATTAAAAAACTCCAGTAATGTTGTTTCATGTACCGGATCTCAATTACATAGGGAGACGTCATAATGTATTCGTGCTCACTGGCGCAATATTCAATAATACCCTGTACGGTCATACTCATATTTTGCACCATAGGATGGAAAACATGCGCCAAGGGATGGAATGTTATACCATAGCACACAAGGGATGGAGAACTGAATCTACGTCGTGATATGGCATAATGAAGTATTTTTCGCCAAAGAGCAGTTTACTGTGGTGGATTAAGAGGTGGATGTGCGGGCTGTGCAGTATGCGCTCCCACAGGCCAGATACGATTGAAATTTTAATTTTTCAATTTCAGGCTTCAACTGCGCAAGTAGGGGGCGCTCTAAAGCCGCCTTGATTGGTGCCAACCCGATGGAACAACAAGGGAAATGGTGTGCAACTACACGGTGTACCAAGGATCTTAAAATGAAGTTCGGAACGTGGCTGACTGGGTCAGTGTCTTTCCTTAGTGACTTCCCTTCTCATTGTGTCGTTTATATAGTTATGCAGCCAGGCAGTACGTCATGGTAAATCGTTTTAGGCTGTGACACACAGCTTCACTGAACAGCAAAATGGCAGACTAGTAGTAGTAAAAACACCAAATCCTGTTCATTTTTGCGCGCCCAGAGTTATCTGTCCATAAATGCGGTGGTGGCGTAACTGTGACGTCACTTCCGGGTCAAAGGTCACATCCGGATCAAAGGTCACTTCCGGGTTAAAGGTTACTTCTTGGTCAAAGATCTCTTCTGGATCAAAGGTCAAAGATTATGTCCGGGTCACGTCCGGGGTGACGTCATGACGCAGATGTAATGTGGAGGGGATCCCCCGTTCTCTGTGATACAAAACACCCATACAAGTGGGTGAAATATTCAATAGGCATAACCTATATCTCTGTGATACAAAATACCCATACAAGTGAGTGAAATATTCAATACGCATAACCTATATGTGCTGTACGATGCTATTAATACGAATCTATGAGCAATGCGATCCCAGTATCGAGCTTTCGTGTCCGGCGATATCTGGCTTGGAAATCCCCGCATGACATCGATCGTGCTGCCATCTATGCACTCTGTACACAAGGAAGACAAATCTGACCAGGTACATGTAAAACCATACGCTTGTCGGACTCGAACTCGGATATTGAAGGATGTTTACGTGTGTTGGAGGTGTGAGGTGGGGTGATAATCACCCTGATGTATACCTACTAGAGAGCGGATATATATTCTTTGATGTAGGCCCAATGGGGAACCCAAGTATGGACATTTGAGGTATGGGGTCCCGGTGTGGCACCGTGTTTTCTTTTGGTTGGGAGAAAAGGCAGATGTCCACAGGGAGATGTAGGGTGCACGTTTTTTGGTCGCGGTGGACTATCGATGGTCCGAATGGGCCGTGTGGTGTATCAGTTTTAAGCACTCGTGAAGCAGCGTCCGCCTGGACGGGTGTGTCGTGGAAATACTGTTCATCTGCTCATGCGCAGTGGAAAAAATGCATTGGAATGGACGTTTTTTGATATAGATGGAACAATGTTGGTGCAAATGGGGCGTGGGAAGTGTCATATTGAAGCACTCGTTGGGGAGCGTCCGACTGGATGGGTTTGTCGTGGAAATGCCGTCCATCTGCGCATGCGCAGTGGAACAAGGGCATTTGAACGTTTTGGGGTCGATATGGACTATCCTTGCTCCTAGTCAGCCACTATTTTACAGTGTGGGGTAGACTAATGTAACGTCGTCAGTAGTGGATAAGCGTATTTAAAGCCCAGTTGCCCTCTTAGTAGTAGAGAAAGCAGCAATCCAGTATGTTTGCCTATGACCTTTGTGGAGAGTTTTACTGTAACGCCGATGTAACGTCTCAACGTCTATCTTAAAGGTGAACTGAGGAGCTTTCCAATGTTCTGCTGAAATGTCAGAAATCAAGGCCTTTGTAGTTATAGTTGTTCATGTGTGGTAATGGTTCTGTGGATTATTTTCTTCTTCCAAGTATACGATAAGTCCAAACTTATATCACGGAAAAACGGGAGCCACAACTTTCGAAAATGTAATTGATTGACTCCCATTGTTTTAGAACGTAATGACGCCTCGCTCGTGGGAACTGAATCACTTTCTGGTCGATTTAGCAAGCACACTGGTCGTGTTTTAAGTTGGCAGAGTAATTTTCAATTTCCCACCCACCCACTCCATCTCATCTCCTAGCTTATACCTGTATGTAATTTTCTTTCAGCACCATCCAGCGGGGCAGGTTTCAGGTCTATTTAATTGGGCATTTGCTCCGGGCACACCCGGACATTTTCGCCCCAAACCATTCAAAATTTCACAAGCCAGTCGATACTTCTCTCAGCAACTACGCTCCGTCTAAGCCGCATCAATACGACAAGCGCACAGATGGTGTCCACGGTTTGCTTTATTGTTGTCACTTCTTTGAGAGGCCACACTATCCGTCAGAGGCACCACCAGGTGACCAACTCGACAAATGTTCTCAGAGGGTGATGACAATACTTTCGGAACCAATCAGACCTTCCCGCTAGCTGAGCCTGCCCCAAAACTTTGCCAAAGGATTCTTTAAATAAATAATATCATTTTATATCATATTTCACGTTCTTTGGAGTTGTTTCACTAAGTTCTGCTTAATGATATGACTTCTGCAATTTGTTTCTTGACGCTCCCTCAACAGAATCAAATGCGGTTGTAAGATGACAGATGATCCAAATGATGATACTCTACTCCCGGTCACTCCTGAATGCGTGGACAAGATGATTTGTTTTACACTTGATTATGCAGCGTGCCTGTGTGGCAATGAAGAAGTAAGCGCAAAGTCCTACGGCTTCATGGATCATATTGGACCTTTGTTTAAACCAGGTGAGTGTTTATGTACGAAGTCTTCGTATTGACCAGAATGTGATCAGTGCTTGTTTTTAGTTTCAGTCAATGTTTAGTCAGCGTCAATGCTGGTAATTTGTCACTGACTCACTCATTCACAGAGACATTTTGCCATTGCTGTAAGCAGCATCGTCGGCACTGGTTATGAGCGTGGTTGATTGAATCTACACTGACCACGAGATCAAATCTCAGCTGGTCACAAAACATTATTTGTTTTATGCCGCCGCCTACGATGTTTTCTTTTACGTCGTTCCATTTCAATCAGATGCATTATCTGATCTTGTTGGAACTCTTCGTCTTTACTCCGTTTAAACCAAGGTGAAGTGAACTTTGTGTACAACACCTTTCCCATATGTCTTGCATGACCTCCACCCATCGGTATTTGACTTGAATCCCTTGTTGAAGTTTGATTGGGTATCATGAGCGACCGGAACTGGTAGCTGTTGACCCTGTGCTGAAGAAATTATCGCATTATGCATCAGCGCTGGATATCATAGTAGTTGTTGGGGCCATATGTTCATCATCGTCTGGTATTAATCTGTGACAAATCTGTCATTCTCAAATTTGTCCGTCTCATTTTCAAATCGATGAATAGATAACCATACGAACGAGATGTTCCGAGGAAATATCTGTCTCCCCAACGTAAGAATTTGCTGTCTGTTAATACGATTATTGAATAAATATGTTTCAGAAGAGTTTCTTCTTTTATAAGAATGGCAGCGGTAATTCATTCAGACATTTTATGCTATCCAACAGCTGTTGGGGTAAACAGATTGCTAACATTGGAAAATAGTTTTACCTCACAAGAACGTGTTTAGGTATGAGAGTCGGTGTGTTACACAAAATGAAGCCAAACAGCGTGCCGTTGTATTGAACCTTGCTTTGTTATCCCCTTTCTTTGATTGATCTCTTGGCACCAGATATATTGCAATAGACATCAGACCGGTACTGAATTATACCTTTGCTGACTAGGACATAACGTCTACTTACTCCCAAAGTGCATTTTCTCTGGAAGATTCATTTAACAAACACAAAAAGTTTCTCAAGGAAAGAGGTATTTGTCTTCTAATCACTGATAACGATATAACAGAAGTATAATGGACTAACAAAAATGCATAAAACACCATACAAATCTAAATTCATAGTTGTTTCTTGAAACTGCATCGCCAAGCTTCTTTCAACCTTGTTGACGAGGGCCCTTCAAGAGGCAAAATTTTTGTGGGAAAGTTATTGCACAAAGCCTAAAAACTGTGGATATTGAAAAACTCAAAATATCTTACGGAAGAGTTTAGTGCGCAAGGATATATACCGTACAGACATGTGTCCACTTAGGATTTCTCGACTCTCAAAACTACAATCCCTCATCAGGATATTATTGGCCATCATAGTTCATTAATAGTATCGGTGTTTTCAAGAAAACTGATCGCCGATATAGTAATGTCAGAAGCAATAAAGCAATCTTTATCTCTTTTACATGCAAGGGATATCATTCATGGGATGTTTCTTCGTTTAGAGAGCTGCTTGAATTTTTCATTCATAATATCCGTGTGAAGTTTTGCAACACAATATATCAACAGCAGTATTCCGATGGGTATTAATTGAGCCTTTTGCTGACCTATATCTGTTCTCTTATGAATACCACATAGCTCAACTGAGCGACCCATCCGCATATGTCAGTTTGAAGAAATGGTAGTACCCAGAAGCTTGGTTCTTTACATACTGGTTACTAAAAAGTGAAGGATAATTATCATGTGGTCAGACCCGGGCGCTTTGCTGTAGTATAATTTTCAAAGGGGACCAATAATCCGAAACTATGGACTACATCATGACGTCAAAATGGAAAATTATCAATTTCTCATATAACGCGTCACTGAAACAGTTACAGGGCAAATTTCCTTAAATCAAAGTATCTGTGTTGTATTCCATGTGTCGACTCGACGAAACTCCCAATAATACGAGGACTGGTGCATCGAAAATGTGTTGACCAGGATATATTCAACATCGCATTCCCTGCCACTGAAACATTTCCGATGGGAATAAATGTAGCTGATGTTAGCAAAACGAGGCAAATTCCACTTTCAAACCCTCGACCTATTCCAAGAAGTAGAGACGAGGAGGACGGGAGGAGGACCCACCCCGGGAACAGTGTTCAACGATGCAATGTCTTATGTCACTACTCAACCACAGAGGAAGACAAACTAGATTATACATGAACAAGGTCTGAAACAAAGGCTTTGGATGCAACCTTTCAGTATCCCTTTACCATGAGGGTTAGTGGTCCACCGGGATATGGGAAGACATCCTGGATATTGAAACGCTTGGAAAGGGCGACTCTACCACATGAATTATCTGGCGCTAGTCAATGGCGGCTTGCCTATGATAATATAGATGAAAGGAAGACTTTCTCAGTTCAAATACGTTTCTATTGTATTCACTTAAGAATAAAGTGTACCAAATATGTTTTACGGTTGAAAACAGAAAATATCATTTTATTCATTTCTTGCCGTATTCCTGTTGTCAGAACCAGATGCTGAACGAAAACAAGGGTGTTAGACGCTAGCCTAACACGACTTCCACAATCAGATGTCCATTGATAAAATTCCAAATAACGCCACTTCACATCAAGATCATGTAGAATTCTAAACTTGAAATTCTAAAGTGAGTAAGAATGTAAGACCGCTCGTGTCGTCAAAATAAAAAGAGCAATGAAAAGATGCAATATCGGTTTTAAATATCGCATTGAACAGCTAGTGAGAAGATTTGATGTTGGGTATAATAGCTCTAAAGAATGACCCAATACACGATGAAATCCTGAAGATCTGTGATGACCTTCGAAAGTCCTACAACATGAGCTATGAAGAAGCACTTAAACAAAGTGTGAAAATGAGAAATCACTTGTTCGAAGAACTGAATGAATGAAGTGTCTGTACAATTAGTGTTATGCATAGACATGCCGTGATTAGATTGTAGGTTAGCATAATTTGGTTTGAAATCCAGCGAAGCCGTGTGCCAAGGTTTGCCCGCCGACGTCTGGTACATAACGTTTATCATCTTCGGGGGATAACCCTGCTTTGTTAAAGGTCATACTAAATACCCCCTGTATACTTCGCATGACAGAATATAGAGAAACCTTGGGAAGAACAGGTTTCTTTTGTTTCCTACGAAAATAACACGAACGTGGATATGAAACAGGAAGTACGGGGTCTGGGGGCCATTTGGTAGGACCTATAACTGGAGGTCAATACCACCTTGGTTTTGTTGTTATCTGTCTTTAAATAAACAATATTCGTACATTTCGTAGCTGAGGTTTTTCTTCATCATGTACTTGACTATTTCCATTGCCGTTTTATTTCTTCTTCGTCATAAAGAATGTTGTATGATTTAGGTCTGAAACTCACAAACTCTTCTACAGATGCATCTTAAAGATGTAATCAGCCTCAAATCTGGACAGAAATCTATGTCTCTCAAACTCAGCTAAAGTGACATATGTTACAACAGGTACAAAATGAGACACATTTGACCACAAAAAACTAAGCTTGTTTCTACCATTCACGAGAAAATAGAAAGAATTGATCTTTAAAAATAAACAGCATGGATTGAGTGATGCCATTTGAAATTGATGGTGTAGTGGATATTTTGTTGTTGACAAGTTTTATATTGTGATATATGTCAGTGTGTTTGGTATAATTTTTGAGTATATATTCAAAAAAGCCATTTTCAACCGTGTGAAAGTTCGTCAGTGACTTGCCGATGGGCGGTGGTTTTCTCTTCAGTTTTAAGGTTTGAGTTGTTCTCCTTGCTATGCTCAATGGAGATGATGGAAGTGCCTCCGCGGATGCCCTGCTCTATCATTAGGTGCATATCCATATCATCCAAGACATACTCTAGTCATTTCCAATATGATGTCCTATGACAGATCAGGAGGGTATGGTAGTGAGCGGAGTCGAGATGGTAATGGTCCAGGCAAATCTCGCAAACAATTTTGAATACATCGGTTAGCAACAGGATATGGCCTTGAAAATAGAGATCGCGGTAGTCTTTCAGAGTTTTAATTCCAATCTCTGACCGAACCGACTGTGTGTGAGCATGTTCCTAGTCAGAAATGGAGTATTCACAGAGATCGTGGTGAAAAGCCTCATGAGGGAGGAGTTGATTCAGAAAAAATACTGCCAACCGACATAGACTCCGTTTATAACCATTTCTTGTTGGTCAGGTTTCCAGCACCTTCCTTTGCCATATTATCGAGTGGAGGTTCGAGGGAGTCATTGAGAAACTGCAGGGAGACGATGAACCTCAAATTGCCCAAGAAGAAGGATATGTATTCCTCCAAGTTCGGGATAAACGTTATCTTCAAGCCTTTAGACTTTCCCTCATCATGCTGCATATAAGATAACCTCTGGTGTTGTGTACAACGATGGGGATAAAAAGCACAAACGCTTTTCCTGCTTCGTAGATTTCCTGAATCTATACTGCAAGGTACACGGATTGTGAGCGGATCCCCTGTATTTTCCCGTTAATGGTTCTACTATATTGCTCCCAACATCCCGTATTCTTTCGATGCTAAATTGTTGCAAGAGGTTATATTCGACATTTAGCCGTCTACTGGGTTTGGGAAAAGCTCTAAAAAACTTGAACCGTTCCAATACCACACCTGTTTGGACACGGCTAAGGCCGTGGTAGAACCTTCAAATGTTTAAAATATAACAGAACCTCACCATTAGACTCGTCTTCTAATTCGTGTTCGTATTTACAGTAGGCACCATATATATCTATTTTTTGATGGTATCATATTGTGGAATGAATCCTTACTCGGTATTTATTGCTTATCATTATATACAGAGGGGATTACTATATTTATTCCCCCATTGTCGTGGAGGGGTTCAAAGTCTTTCATAGATTGCCGCAAATGGTTTGAAAGGAATACCGCTGGATTTTAGCATCATATGTCGGAGTTGGATCGAGCTAGTGAGACGACACTCATACGATTGAATTGGCTGGATAAAGGGTAATGTTGTATATCACATTATTGGAACTAAAAAATGTCGTACCGTATGGTACAACGTCTATTTGACTCTTCCGCTGACGGGTTAATAGGTTCGAATATACACACCTACGCTGAACAGTGGGGAGGAGGACGTTACCGGTGGATCTGCTTGTGATATATGGTCTAGATGTTAGCTTCACGTGATGTTTTTTGATCCATTGTTATTTATCCATGGTCCGAGTAGTTATATACCCATTAATGAAAACAGTTTTACATTGGTTAGATTTAGAGGAGATATTTCGTCTAACATCAGATGAGTTATTTCCTTGAGCTAATCTGTCATCACAGCTCCCGAGCTAGCATATCTAATCCCGCTTAAGCCGGTGCTAGAAGCCATGTGGATACTTCATAGTTTCCACATGGACAACAGCAATAAAAGCGCGGATGAGATACTAAGGCCACGTCCGAGAATCCATCGTATTCTTGGGTCTAAATGTGAGGTGCCGAGGGGAGCTTTCCTGTCGAGTCCTATGGTTGCCCTTTAGTCGCCAGACGTCAATTGTTCTCACCTCTTGCATATCGCATCAAGAAATAGGGTTGACGTCATCTCCTAGAAGGCTTCTTATATTGAGCGCCTTAGTGAACCGTATTCTGAAGGCGTATGTCAGTTTGATTGCCCATTTTACATATAGCGCGTGTAGTCGACTGTTTGTTTTTGATCCGTCGCATTAGGACTTCAGGCGAGTTTTTTGACTGCATGACAGGTCGACACAGCAGGTGTTTCCCCCCCAGTTGCTAAACTTAGATATGAAGTCGTCCAAACTGAATCTGCTGACACGTGTTATCGATCGCGGAGCGGACCACCCATGTTATCGCAATCTCGGTTACAGGTACGGTCCGCTGAGCAGGTATGTTTTTACGTCCTGGCCGAGAACGTAGCTTTAGTGCATTGATGGTAGTTCTTGCTTGTTAGGTAAGGGCGTCACATGTTCCAGGACTTTTGATGAAGATTTATGCTTATTAAGTAAATGTACCATCCGTTGCAGGACTGTCATTTTATTATCTATTAGTGTTATCCGGAAAATAACGAAATGTTAGGGACGTTCCTCGCCCTTAGAAATCAGCGTCATAATTTCCTCATATCTCACAAGAGTGTACCTCGGGAGGATTCAAACGAATTATCAGGTCAATTAATTTTGAGCTCATAAGGCAATGAAACAGGGACTGGATCCAGTCTACCCCAGACTATGTCTCATTTGGCTTACCTGATTTAAATACATGCGCGGCGTTATGAGCGTCAGCCCGGATGAGGAACATACATAATATTAATCCACTTTCTGAATAGCACTAATCTATGTACATGTAATGCTGTATATGCCTTTATTGTAGAGTCGTTTTCTTGTTATCTGACGCTGAGGACTGAAAAGTACAGACCCGGTCGAAGGAGTAATCTTTTCAAAAGGGCGAACGCTGTAATCAGTTTTTCTACGCCTACAAGATGCATGTCGATGTGTGCTGCCAGTAACTATTCTGGAATCCTTAACGGGTAAGATGGTTCTTTATCAAGATCAAATCTACGTTTTCACCGCACTGTGATGCTCTAGTGATTAGAGCGAGCGCCTCATATGCGGGAAGTCCCGCAATCGATCTCGCGGCGAACCGTACCTAAAAATTGAACTTCTCCCTCAGCATTAAGATAATAGATCAAGGACTGGTTGGCTTGGTGTCAGGATAATATGACTGATAAAGCATCTTGTCTAGCTAGGACATGGTACTTCTGTGATGAAGAACTAAATATGTCATATCTAATACCGCTATTTTCATTGGCTGTTACGTAAAATTTCACAGGGGGAGAATCTCTGACTTTACAGAGATTACTTCTTACCCGGTGGGCTATCAATGACAAAAGTTTCATGCTTCTAGAGAAACTAATTTTTCAGCAGTCCAATGTCCAATCCAATGTATAAAAAATGGTGGTTATTTTAATGGCATTTTATACCCTCTAAAAACAACTGTGTACCAAAAGTACACAAACTGTGTACCAGAGGTACACAACACTGTAACAAAACTGAACATCTACAATCACTGCGTAACTGTGATACACAATTTGTGTAGGAAAAGTACACACATAGTGTAATTATGATACACATTTTTTGTAGATGTGCAATTCTGTACACAACTGTTTTACAGAGTACGACTGTCCAAAAGCAGACGCTTTTTTCATCCGCTCATGGGTTCGTTTCATGTGCGATCTCTATCTCGTGTACTTAAATATGTACCATCACCATTTTTGCGAGTCTGTAACAAACCTGAGGTCAAAAGGTAAACGACCGAGGTCAAGAATGAGAAAATCATTGGAAATCGATGTTTGTGCAATAATTTCAATTCAATGATGTGGATTGTGATCACATATGATACCATGTTGGTTATGATGTAACATTAGTAGTCAGTACGTTTTATTTGGCTCCAGTTTGGCCGATATATACCCGCTTTACTATCAAAGTCTCAACCAACAAACATTTACGTATCCAGTCTAAACCGAACCAGGCTTTCTCTACTACTGATGACGTCATAGATGACGTCAGTTCTCGCAACATTCTTCTCTGGAGTCACTCCAGGGTCCGCATGCATCTCCAAGTTTCACATCCCCAACCCTGTAGGTTAGTGTCTAGGGGTGTATCTAGACGCATAATCCCTAGTGCACAACCAAACATGTGGTTTCTCTACAAGAAACATGCGCACGATAACGTCACAGATTACGAGAGATTCAACTAGGACCAAAATGAAAGATATTTGAAAAATGAAATCAATTTCAATTGGATCTCGACAAAATTTCTTCCTCAACATGCGGGTAGATTTGTGACCCATCAATGTACTAAATTAGCAGACACTTGTCAAATTAAAGAGAAATAGAATGGATATTCCATATTGGGCTTTGCCAACAGCAGCAAACAAAAGCCTCTGTGATTTTGAGATCTGTCTGTCCGACATGTCCCGAGTTCCATGTTATGGATCGGTATCAACGTTTGAGGTCATCTATACTCACCGATTTAACTTGAACCGGAACTTGTTTATTTTGAGGTCAAGGTCACAGCGGCACAAACACCAGGGAATAGTGGAAAATCTTGTGTAGTTGAGAATCTTGAATGTTTAATGTTTCCAGTACTACAGGGATGTGGAATGTGACCAGATTTCCGCCATGCCTCAAAACTCATGACAAACAAGAAACTTATTGTGAGATTTGTCTGTCCATCCATCCATCTATAAACATCTGTTCTTCATTCGAACATACCTCCAGTTCGTATCAATGTTATAGCATTGTACCAAAAGTGGTGCTGAATTCCCGATAAACACCGGCGAACACCTGCAGAGCTGTGTTCTGTCAAATAACTAGCGAGCGCTAGTGTAATTTATACTTTCCCACAGTTTGCCACCATGTTCACAGTAACCAACCGGAAAGTGACGACTCATTTAAAAGTTGTTTTGATCAATGTGGAAGGCATACGCAAATATATTTTATCTAATTTGATAGCATTGATAGAATTTCCTAATGAATATTCGATTGTGCATGTCCGAATCGAAATAAAGACATCGGAATTTGGTTTCAAATTTCCGAGATAAACACGTTTTGGCACTCGGGTCTAAACTGCTGGTTTCGTGCCAACTGGTGCTTCCTCGGTCTAAATCCCAGAGCGCCACGGAAAATCTGGAAATATATGCAGATATTTCGTCTCAGGATTTGATACTCGAGTATTCTCAAGTTACGGTTTAAATATCAAACATGTAGTGTGCTGTTGATTTGAGGACAAAAAGTCAACGCTGACTGAAGTCACGAACACCACAATTTTACATTTTGGATACGCTAATTGTTGCGCACACTAAAATGCGCGTAGATCTGCATGTTTGCATGTAGAATCGTGTTCCTATGCGCGAAATCGGGTCACAAGTATGTCAAATAATGTGCGGTCGTATTTTGAAGCCCACATAGACTCTATATCGAATAATAAAGCCCACATGAGATCATGTTTCATATGGAATAACAGATGGACGCGAAAAGAACTTTTAAATGATGCAAGAACTAGGCTTCCACGTGTGGCAGTGATGTGGTTGAAATTCAGGAGATGGCATTAGCTATGTTAAATTATACAATGACTTATATTTCAGAAAGATATGTGTTAAAAACCCAAGGTGTTGTAGCCTAACCATTAACAGGTGGTGTGGTTGCCTATTGTCTCACTCCTAGCCGGACGATGATTCTACAGTTTAGTCTGTGGTAGTGTTACTGAACATCCCGGACCGCGTGCTCACTGAGCCCCCAGCGCATTTTTTTTGGTTTGAAACGGCGTGTTTTGTCCAACGTTTTCGGCTGAATTCCAACTATTTTAGAGCCTCGCATGTGAGTAGTTTATGTTAAGAAATACTGATGTATGTTGTATTCTTGACTGAGGATCTCCTAGAGATAATGACGCCCATGTAATTGAAATATTGGTTCGAAGAAAGTCTGATGGAATGTCTCCGTGAATGATAAACTTGAGTATGCAATGCAAGTATTGCGTAATGCGTGATAATGTTGGAAATATCACCCGTAGATGTCAAATTGAAGCAGAATTTCAGTCTTTATTCTTTCTCTCTGAAAACTCATTTCATATGTATATATGCTCAGTGACTGGTTATACCCCATACCAAATATCATTCCTTCACTATAAAGCTAGTTGCGCACATTGCAACACCGAGAGAGAAGGTTGGTCATCACAGACACAATACACGGGTGTAATACATATGGGCCGTCATAGCTCAGTCGGTAGAGCATCGGGTTCAAATCCCGATGACGATCAATTTATTCTTTCTCTCTAAAAATCATTTCATTAGAAAAGAATGAAGTATTTTATCTGTGTGTATTTTAATGTTATATATTCTAGTATATTGGTCACACTTTGCAGGAAAACAGGAAACCCGACCCTCGGACGGGAAAATACAAATAGTATTTTTTATTAACTTTTTTTTATGTTGACCAGCAGAAACAACTGCAAGAAGTTTAACTAAGCACAGTGATGTTTTCAGCAAGGCAAAAGATGATATCAAGTTTTGCGTTGCGGTAGAACACCGGATAATTACAAATGATGACCATCCTGTTAGGTTACCTCATTGACGTGCCCCACTACATCATTGGCAGGAGGTACATGATCATTCGAGATCTTCGATATAGGCGTAATTCGAGAGTCTTCTAGCTCATATGCATCCCCATGGGTCCCTGTGCATCAGAAGGATGGGAAACTGAGATTACGTTGCAACTATCGTGCGTTGAATGCTAAAACTCGAAAGGACGCGTATCCATTACCACGGATAGAGGAATGGTGCAGCATATTTTTGCAGTCTGGATTTGACTCACGGTTTTCATCAAGTCCCGGTGAGAGAAGAGGACATTGAAAAGATACTTTTTCGTGTCCGAAAGGGTGGTCTGTACGAGTACACACGCATGCCTTTTGGACTAACTGGAGCCCCAGGTACTTTTATGAGACTACTGGATAAGATTTTTGGAGATCAGAACTTTCAAGCAATAATCTACGTCGATGATATTTTGGTATCGGAAAAACTTACCAAGAAACGCTGGAGCGTCTAGACATGGTCTGTGGCAGGTTATTAAAGGAAGTTCAGCCTAAAGATCAAGCTTAAGCTGAAAAAGTTTCAGATGTTCAAGACTCGTCTACGGTACCTGGAACATATGGTCTCTAGAGAAGGGATTCTTCCAGATTCAGACCAGAAGTCAGCAGTCAGAGAATGGCCGAGACTCAAATTTGAAATAGAATTCCGCGGATTCTTCGGGATGGCAGGCTATTATAGGAGGTTTGTCGAAGGTTTCGCCACAATTACAGCTCCACTGCATGCTTTGCTGGGTGGAACTGGTAAAACAAAGAAGGATAAGAAAATCCGTAAAACGTTGGGAATTGGAGCCTGGGATGACTCTTGGGATGCAGCCATGGTAGAGCTGAAAGCCAAACTATCAGAGGCACCTGTTTTGGGATTTCCAGATTTCAACAAACTTTGTATACTGAAAGTTGATGCTAGCCACCTAGGCTTAGGTGCAGTCCTGTCGCAGGAACAAGATACCGAATGCGTCGGGCTTAGTTAGACTAATAGTTCTCTTCGACCAAATGAGAAGAATATGGACTATTATAGCAGCATGAAACTCGCGTCAATGACGCTTAAGTGGGCTGTCACAGAGAAATACCGAGAGCTGCTGATTGGTGCTATACGTTTGGTATTTACAGACAATGTTCCACTGAGTTGCGTCATCACTATGGCTAAACTGGGAGCAACTGAGATGAGGTGGGCAAGGGAGCTGGCACAATTTGATTTGACAATCAAGCATCGGTCTGGTAAAACAAACAAGAACGCGGATTCCCTGAACAGGAACCCCACACGCACATCAGAAACAAACAGACTGGAGGAAGTTACAGCTGGTGGTCCAGTTTTTGGCTAGTGTACATCGACCTTGATGCCAGTCGAGATACAGCATCGTATCGTGGAAACTGTGAACTAATATTGGGTGCAAGAAATCGGGTTGAACGCCCAAAGACTTGCCCCAGAACCGATGGTGTATTCGGAATTTCTGAAAATTTCTCCAGTTGATTTGGCCAAACTAAAACGAAATGATCCAGACTTAGGTCGTATCTTGATATTCAGGAAGCACCAATGGCCTCCAACCAGGAGACTCCTGATGAAGGAAAGCAAAGCTGTCTGCAAACTTGTTAAATCTTAGGACCGTTACGAAGAACATAGCGGGGTGTTCTACAGAAAGATCGGAAAGGATGGAGTGACGGTTAAGCAAGTACTGTTTCCAGGAACTTCGAAACCGAAGATCTGCATCGCTGTCCATGATAAGATGAGACATCATGGTTCCGAAAGGACGGCGCCGCTTCTGACTTTCAGGTGCTACTGGCCTTTCATGACGAAGGAGGTAACCAGGTACGGCTCTCAATGTAATCGGTGTACACTAGCTAAGGCGGGGAAGATTGTCAAGACGACAATAGGCTCCTTGTTGGCAAGAAGACCTCTTAAAATCCTAGCAATGGATTATACGGTACTAGAAAAAGGCTCTAACAAGATGAAAGATGTGCTAGTCTTAACTGATGTTCATAGCATCAGTTAAGCATGGTTGGTAATAAACGTTGATAAGGGTACTTACCCATTACAGGAAAACCAGTGGGGGTGAGTTAGTACTATTTCATCACTATGTGTTATCTAATAGAGAATACTCTGAGAGTATGTTCCCTGATACAAGCATCACTTGCCAATTCTATTGTGTTATCATAAAATTTTTATAATTGTCATTATAGTTCACTATATCGCGCATATATTTGTTATTCTTGTTCTGAAAGTTACATTACTTGTTCACAGATAACGAAATTGGAATACGAAATCCAGTGAGACTATATCTTGATATATGTTACAGC
This sequence comes from Hanleya hanleyi, assembly GCA_036873755.1. Taxonomy (NCBI): domain Eukaryota; kingdom Metazoa; phylum Mollusca; class Polyplacophora; order Lepidopleurida; family Hanleyidae; genus Hanleya; species Hanleya hanleyi. Next base: position 44,506 of record JAVTVY010012548.1, read on the forward strand.
CTAGTATTAGGTCACATGACCTGTCCAATTCGCCATAAATTGCTGTATTGTAGTAAATATATTTTACTGACTATCCTGACATTTGTTTGTATTTGGGTCGCTAATACTGTCCGTATTGATTTTGTAGGATTAATCCCTTGTACGGAATAAAAACAAGACAAAATTCCTCATGCTCAACACAAGACTTGTGTACTTTATTGGTTAACCTTAAGTTTGTCTTACAAACGCAACACACGGTGGAAAATATCCATGTAAAGCGAACACCTTTCATGAAAATTGGTGACCGTATGGTGTGCAGTGTTGGTGTGAAATGGGCGACAAATAGTCTTTATGTGTACCACATCAAACCACGTAAAACCATCGAAAGTAATGCGTTCATAGTTCATAGTAATGTGTTCATAGTTTATAGTAATGTGTTCATAGTTCATAGTAATGTGTTCATAGTTCATAGTAATGTGTGCATAGTTCATGATAATGCGTTCATAGTAATGTGTTCATAGTTCATAGTAATGTGTTCATAGTTCATAGTAATGTGTTCATAGTTCATAATAATGTGTTCATAGTTTTAAAGAAGAAATGTTGCTCATCAATCATATAAACATACCTGTTTCAATTCAATGTTTCATTTGTCCAGGGCGCTGTGTGTGTGTGTAAACAGCCTTGGGAAGAATGTATTCACAGACGTGGACTGTATGACCCCATGTAAAGATGGATCTTTGGGATGTGGGGGACCATTCACCGCCTCCGTGTATTCCACTAAGAGAACACTAGGTGCGTGTGTGTTCGTGTTTGTTTCGTCGCTATATTGCTGAACGCGACCTTAAATTCTCCCTGTCTCTCTCATGCTTGTTTCACACTATATATGTAATCCAAACGTATGCCATGAGAAGGGCCGGAGTGTAGACAATAATCGAAATTTAGCCATCCTCGTGTAATGTCAAAATTGATCCTAGCCGCAGCGTAGAAATTTATGTCGAGAGCCACCGATACTTCCCAACCCCACCCCACCACACCAACCCACCTCACCTGAAAAAGATGTCTACATGTTCAGAGCAGCCATCTTTTCCTATATTGCTTACCCTGAATGACTGACAGGCATATTCCATCAATAATCACCAAAGGATTAGTCTGTCAATTGATTTTTCTGGATGGTTTTAATATTTCACATCTGTTTATATCATGTAATGCGACGAGAAGCATTAAGAATCGCGTTACTCTGTTCGTTGTTGAAATATCAGAAAGGACAAGAATGGAGTGATGCTTGTCTGTTAAATATAACCCCATAAAGGGACAAGTCGTTTTAGTTAGATGTGGCAAAAGTTATTTCATACTTTCTTTAAATGAAAAGAAGAAAAAAATTGTAGTCAGTTTGGTGCAGTTACAACAGGCTAACAAAATGTACATGCGTGTATTACTGTTTCATTCCAGATATCAAAATGGACGACCTAGAAAAGTTGCTGGAAACCAAACTTGGAAGTAAGATATATATACATGTATATATCGATCATTCTGTGCCTCTGCTGGAACAACATGGCGATGTAGTTGACGCGTTTATAGATAGTGTTAGCCCATAATTAACTCTACATGATTGGTTGGATTTTCTTACAAGTTCCTTCACAGGCCAATGAAAATCCCGGATTACTTTTTGAAATTTGAATTGACCAATCAAACCGGAATATATTCCTGTTTATCACATAATTTCGTTAGATTTCTGTCATCCATAGTAACGTCGTCATAAATGTCTTTATCATTTTTTTTTTGACCGAAAACGAAACTAAATTCTTGAAAACGTTTAAACCGCGGTGTAAAGGTTTCCACCGCGGTTGAAACTTTTCCACCGCAGTGTAAACGTTGTCAATGATTTAGTTTGGTTTTCGGTGAAAAAAAAAAAAAATGATAACAGATGGAACACGACTTTGCTGTGCGCGCGCCATGATTGATCATACGCGCGTTTTTTTTCATTGGTTTAAGATGTTGTGTACGCACCATGCGCAGACCTAGTTACATCACAGCTGGAAAGTAGACTGCGGAATTCTCTGTTAAATCAAGATATTAAAAGACAGTGTCAGCGTGTTGTTCCAGCTGTCTCCCCTCCAACGATTGGCCATTCGACCCACGTCATTTTAAAATAATGATTATCATTGGATTACTATTTATAGCAGCCATCCCAATCTTCTAACACAGCCACATGACTGTCTCATTTGACCCATGACATTACCTGGCCTCGTTTTCGATCTTAAAATCTGTCCTCTAACTGGGAAGATGTCTTTTTGCTGCATCAGCTAATTGGCCCTGCGTCGGAGGGTCCAATACTATATGCTAAGCTGGAAAATTACGCCCGAGTTGACCTACATGTTATGAACGACATGCAGCGAATATTAAACGCAGTCAGTCAATGGTTCTCCCGGTTCGAAATGTATGGCTGGTGGTCAGTGGGCTTGACCGAAGAATTTCTGACCTTAATATTTGTACCCGACGCATCGCTTCACGGTAATGCATTCACTCACAAGAATCTGCGTGACCCCATCGTTATCCTGCTGAAATTTGAGAGAGATCGGTCAATTTGTTGAAGAGTTAATGAACTAAATAAAGGAGTCGAGAAAAGAAGGCGAACGAGGACCAGGAGAATGAATATCACACAGGACTTCGCTAGCTATAGTTGACGTAGTCCAAACATGAGCTCTTATACAAACAAAGTAGCAAGAAACAGAAGGCACGGGATAAGGATAGAGCTCACATATATTCCTCTCAATAAGATAAGAATTCAGACTATACTAACACTTTTTTTTTTTTTTATAGATTAGAAAAAGTTGTAAGTATCTCCAAAGAAAAGTCAGTTCCGTAGCAATACAAAAATTGTTATCCATAGAATATAACCTTGTGCTATATACAAAAACTATTGGTTTTTTTCAGAATCCAATCAAGTTAAGAAGAAACCCGGGAAAGCGATCACCACAAAGAGTAGGTTTTATAAAATCTGTTTTAGTTATGTTTATAAGAAATCGAAATGAACCATTATACAACACTGGATTACCCTCCCCTCCCTCTGTGATCACAGCTTTGTGTCATCAGATGCATGTTCTCAATACTACTGGATCTACTCAGCCGCCAATGAGGTTGTCATGCCATATATTCCGTTGGCAGCCAGTGGGGACATATGATATCGAGCTCTCTCAGACTTCATTGTGTACATCCTATAAACGCTTTCCCTTTATATGTGTCGCTATATGATCTTGGGGTCACTTCAACGGACCCTAAAGAGTCTAATTTGTTTGCAGCGAGTGGCACTATAACAGCTCCATCACAGCTCCAGATATTAATATTACTGAACGCGCATGTGCATTGTGGGACAAAGCCTTACTAGACTTAAGAAGTAAAATGGTATCCGAGTGTGATATTTGTGTTGTCTAACACGAAAAAAGTCCAAATGTAGCACAGATAAAGGAAAATTGACGTCAATTTACTTTCATACGCCAAACAAAGAAATTATGCTTATTTTTACTAACAAAAAGTGAACCAAGCTGTCTTAAATTACTGGTTTGATATTTCAATCTTTTAAAACAACGGAAAAAAATGATGATTGAAAAATTAATCTAATAAGTAGTATGGGGGGTCTATTGAGGTGAAATTATCCTATCTCTTTAACATGTGGCCTGATTATTTACTATAAAAAATACCTTTAACCCCTATGACCTCGAGTGACGTCGGGGTGACAAAACAGGAAGAAAGGATTCCCTCGAGTAACAAGTATACAATAGCGTGGTTTTCGTCAATGATATCTCTCAAAAGGTAAGGTCTAGAGGTATGGGATTTTGACTAATGAATATCTTACAACAAAGCGTTAATTTGAATATACCAGTGACATCATCATGGCTTCATCAGGGTGGAAGTAGGGTGATATCTCGGAAATGTCAAATGTCTTATTGACGAGAAGCTACAGATTCATAAGCGGTAGACGGTGACAACACCGAACGATGTAAGTTGTTGGCTGAGCTTCTACCACTTCAACATTGTGTTGATTAGAGGCCGACATAGACCGATACTTCAACTAAATTCTGCTGCAGACTCCCTGCAGACGACAAACAATGAAGATATTTAAGCAATATACAGAACAAATACCATAACTGTCTCAATCCCCGGTGCAAGCGAATGCTCTAGGACGGATTGTCTCCTATTAATGCTTCGGTACATTCTCCTTAAACCTGAACCTCAACCTATCCCTCAATTTAACTCTATCTGGCCTGGGCTTTTTGGGGCCTGTCTTGGCCTGGGGTGGGGGGGGGGGGGCGAAATGGTCCCCTCCTAATTATCTTCCTTACCTCTTGAGCTAGGAGGCTGAAACTTACCACACAAGCTTTACCAGAACATGTAAAACAAATCCAAGATGGCCCCTGTGATGACGTCACAGTGACGTCATTTTCAAAAACGACATTTTTTGATCGATTTCTCGGTTAGATTTTCCGATTTTTTTATTTATGCAATTTCTCCGCAAAATCTGCATGATAAACTAGTAAATATTATTGTAATGTCAAATAAAATAGTTTTTGTCCACTTTTTATTGCGGAAAAGCATGAATTTTGAAGAAATATGACGAAAACATAACTTTTCTGGTATCTCACGTGGCCGCCATCTTGAATTTACCCATGATCCTCTGATCGGGGGGTTATGCAAATAGGCTCAAAATGACCCCAATATGATAAACTATAAAGTCACGGAGTTTCAACTCTCTATTTCTTGTCGTTCCGCAGATAGCGCAGAAAGTTTGGTAGGGGGGGGGGGGTCAGCCCCCCCCCAAGACCAGGTAGGTTTGAAAGGGTTAAACGCACTTACACATGTTAGCATCTCGTAGTATCCGTAAAGATTATAATTAAACGGAATTTGGACTAACTGTATATGTGGACGCTGTATAGCTCTGTGTAGATTGTGTAATGTTCTGGTCTACAATATGCGGGTTCACGGAATTGTGTTAATACTGTACTGAGAGGAAATCCGCCCATGATATATGTGCTAACACTTCGGATTGAGGTAAACAAAATTGAACTCCTCTATTTAATTATGTACATGTGAAACATCATTATGTCGGGGAGACAGTATATGCCCGACGTCTAAATATACATTTTGATGTCGTGTTGACGAGAGTAACCAGTAACTGCCAGTCGGAAATTCCGTATCGGTTTTTTCCCATTCTATTGAACTACTTGTACAATGACTAATGCATGCCAGGTGTCGATAATTGGATCTACCGCGAATGTCTCGCGTGGGCCTTACTTTTTTACAGACGATCCAGGATATTTACACTATATTCAAGCGTTACATATGCATCATCTGTTATCAAAATAAAATTCAACCAAAGGAACTGATGTACACTCTTTAATTGACGCAAAGCCATCGATGAACAAGCAGTAGAGGTAAATTTTACTGAACGAGTGGAATATAGCGACGTTCGTTGCGCCGATATACGCAATGGAAAGAGGCAATACACGTCTTCAAAGCCTTTGTGTTGAATAACGATGAAAAGGAAAACTATGAAATCGTATGAAGGCAAGTTTTGTTTCCAAGAGACATGTTTCTGTGTGATACAGTTGTATTTATGACAAATTCTTAGAGTAGTTTTCCTGGTTTACACAAATGGGGCTGCATTTCAGCGAGACTTGTGTTCAACATTTATACAGTACCCGCACGGTAGGAAGAACAAGCAGCCAGAGGATGCTAGGTCCCCCGCCAAAATGGCAGCAATATTTATAAGCGCTGTCGGTTTCAGAAGATATTCATGAGGATGGCAACAGCTACTTCACAGGCGTAAGAAGCAGAGTGGTCTTTCCACCTTCCCAGGTTTTGAGATCAACTCCGAATGGCTGACTGAATGTTGATTGCTACTGTAATATATTTTCTTTACCATGTAGCATGAAAATTATGTAACCGAAATGCAACCCCAAGAGATAACTCATGGCATATTATCTGCAAACTAAATTTGACAAGAATATGAAGGCATCCTCAACCTATTGCCCAGAAACCAAATTTAGACTTTGCCACCAGGAGTCACCACCTGTAGGTGCAAGCAGGCAAAACACAATCCCAAATGACATCTCATGTCATGGTATCGGCATATGAACTTTGAGACTCTGAAGAGGGGTCCTCAAGTTATTGCCGGTACTAGATGCCCATCGGTGTTCATGTTATTTGGGGCGGGTCACATATGAATACAAAATTTGAAAATAATCTGATGAGCAGTTGCCAAATTATTGCCCGGAAACAAATTTTTCCACCAGGAGACGCCACCTGTAGGCAGAAGCGGGAAAATACAATCCCAAGGAACATGGTATCGTGGGGACATCTGCATACCAAATTTGAGAAGAATCCGATGAGGGTCCTCAAGTTATTGCCCAGAAACCAAATTTAGATTTTGACACCAGATGACGCCACCTCTAGGCGCAAGTCAATGAAATGCATTATCAAGCGACATCTTATGTCACGGTACATTCATACAAAATTTGAGAAGAATCCGATGGTCAGTTCTCAAGTTATTACCCGAAAACGAATTTGTGATGTTGCCACCAGGTGGCGCCACCTGTGAGTGCAAGTGAGCGAAAGGCAATCCCAAGCAACAGCTCCTGGCATGGTAAATGCATGCCAAATTTGAGAAGAGTCCGATGAGCCGCAACGTTTCTCATGTTACCCAGAAAGGTACATATGTAGGATATTTCAAAGAAATTCGACCAAGTGTTTCTAAGCTATCACTTGCAGCATGGAATAATGGAGGGAGGGAGAGAGGGATTTGGCTTAATGTCACACTCAAGTTTGTTTCACTCATATGGTGACACTCAGTTTGGTTGGTGGAGGAAGCCGGAGAACCCGGAGAGAACCACCGCCCTTCGGCAAGTAACTGACAAACTTTCACACATTGACCAGCTGGGCTCGAAACCGTGCCGGTTCAGCGGTGTGAGGCTAGCGGTCACCAGCGAAGCGCCTTAGACCACTCGGCCACCGAGGGCCCTGGGATAATGGAATGAACTCTAGGGGCGCCACCTCCGGGTGGGTTTTGCTGAAACGCATCACCAACGGTGTTTTGTCGCAGGGAGTGCATCTACCAAATTTCGAAGAAATCCGACAAATTGTTCGAAAGTTATCGCTCGCGGAGGATTTGAACAAACATGAACGGACATGCATTAAAGATTGGAACAAGACCCAGTGGCGCCACCTACAGGCGGATCTTGCTGAAACGTAATCTTGTCGCAAAGAATCCAGATGCCAAATTTCGGAGGAATCCGAAGAAGCATTTAGAAGTTATCGCTTACGCAGTATTTGCACGGACATGCACTAAATATTGGAACAATACCCAGTGGCGCCACCTACAGGCGGATCTTGCAGAAACGTAATACCAACAGACGTCTTGTCGCAAAGAATGCAGATGCCAAATTTTGGAGAAATCCGACAAAGCATTTAGGAGTTATCGCTTATGAAGCATTTGCACGAACATCCACGGACATGCACTAAAGATTGAAACAAGACCCAGTGGCGCCACCTACAGCGGATCTTGCTGAAACGTAATACCAACAGACGTCTTGTCGCAAAGAATGCAGATGCCAAATTTCGGAGGAATCCGACAAAGCATTTAGGAGTTATCGTTTACGAAGTATTTGCACGGACATGCACTAAAGATTGGAACAAGACCCAGTGGCGCCACCTACAGGCGGATCTTGCTGAAACGTAATACCAAGAGACGTCTTGTCGCAAAGAATGCAGATGCCAAATTTCGGAGGAATCCGACAAAGCATTTAGAAGTTTTTGCTTACGAAGTATTTGCACGGACATGTCCGTGCACATAGAAGCAAGACCCCAGTGGCGCCACCTACAGGCGGATCTTGCTGAAACGTAATACCAAGAGACGTCTTGTCGCAAAGAATGCAGATGCCAAATTTCGGAGGAATCCGACAAAGCATTTAGAAGTTATTGCTTACGAAGTATTTGCACGGACATGTCCGTGCATGCACGGACACATAGAAGCAAGAACCATTTTAAAGTCCCCGGCCGCGTTGCGGCGGGGGACAAATACCAGCTGCCTGGTACATATACATGTGTCGTACATGTACATATAAATGTAACCTGATAAAAGGGAACATGACTAATGCGGTATAGTCCCTTGACTTTAGTGTGATTCTATCCCGGGATGTGATAATATAGAAGGCGAAAGTATATACTGGCATTTTAATGCTGTTAAATAATGGGCCTGAACATCGATTCGCCATATTCATCGCCTTTGGACAAGAACAAAATTATTTTATTTAAACTAAATACGTTATTACTTCATTTGTTCGTTAATAGTGTGTAGCTTTTCGTTTTTTAAGTTTAAGAAACTTCGGATGTATTATTAAAAAAATGTGTGTCCATTTTCAAAGTTCCTGTGAATTCACAACCCAGAGACAGAGGAAGAAGCAAGAAAAAAACAGAGCGTGCGTTTTCGAAGAACATTCGAACTCTCTCTATATATATACTATATATGCATACATACTAATGATGTTACAATAATCAAAACAACAGCAACAACATTCCGTTTATACACACATAACTCTGCCTTTGATTGTCACCATATGAATGAAACCGCCT